>PVJH01001635.1:0-199638 GCA_004026705.1 Nesogale talazaci | reverse complement strand
TATTCCTAGTGTTCTGACGAGAAAGGAGGTGGGAAGTTACCCTTTCACAAAAGGGTACAAAAAGCAACTCTTGCCAAAGAGGTGCTTTACCGCCGTCTAAGATTCGGCTGTTTGGTTTACTTTTTCACCTCTTACCTACCCACAGTCAAGCCCGGGAATCGGGGTAGACCTGAGAGCCCGTAGCGATGTGGGTTGCTGCTCTGGCTTTCCAAGACGGGCACGAGGAGGTCATGTACGATAGGCTCTTCCCAGGGGATTCGATTGGAACCAAATAGATTTGAACCCGTAAAACTGGTGCAATAGAAGACCCGCGACATGCCAAACGCCAAAAGGTTGCGGGGGGCGGCGCCCTCAAGCCCAGCTGTCACTTAGGGGCCAACCACGGTGTCGGAAAGCCCGCACCCAGGTCTGTCACCCGAGAAGTCCAGGGGACCCCCCCCCCGCCCCCGAGTTGCGCTCGTGCCCGCTCTTTCCAAACGGTCACAACTCCTCGAGGTGGCTACGTGCCCGCCACCACGAGGCGAGTCCTCCTTTCAACGTGAAGCCAATCAGGGGGCGTCCCCTCCGCCGCCCCCAATTGCACAGCTTGGGCGGGCGCTCCCCGGCCGCCAGGACCTCCGGCGCCCCCAGCCCCGACCGCGCCGGCGTCCAGCCACGGTCCCGCGCGTGCGCACGGCGCTGCACGCACTCGGCGCGGCCGGCGGCGGACGCCCCAGGGCCCGAAGCACGGCCGTCGGTCCTCGCAGCGGCTCCCCACGACTGCTACTAACCCAAGGGTGACCGCGGCGGAAAAACCGGGACGTAACTGAAGGACGGCACAGCCCGCTCGCACTTGCCCCGCGCCGGATGGAGCCTTGGGACTTCCGGCCGCGCTCTGTTGCCCTCGCTTGGCTTTGTGGGACATGTAGTTTGAGGCGTATAGACTGGCAGCATCTGTGAAGGGGGGCGGCTTGGGGGCAAAGTTATTCCTGGGGTGGGCCAGGCTTAAGGGTCCGAGCTCAAGTTTTCCTTCTGCTCTACTCAGAAGCGTGCGGACTACTGGTCCTTGGAACTAGTTTAAATTGTCCAAAAGTTCGCACCAAACTTCCAAATCTCTCCCATGGAGTCCGGTAAGGTGGGGTGTGCAAAGCACTCGTTGATGCTGGACAAAGCTAGGATTTGGGTTGGACCAAATCATCGCTAACTTGATTTTCCCAAACCTCTGTCTTTCCAGATGTGAGTAATGACATCCACGAGTCCTTAGGGCGTGTAATTAGATAAATGCCTCTGGCACTTAGGACTGCAAATTGCAGAGCTGCACCCCAAAGCACAATCATTGTTGTTGTTTTTATCATTAATTCCCTGCTGTTTCATGATTCAACACCAGCAGACTTTATGTGGATCCTGTCACGGCGAGCTGTCTGTTTCACAATCAGCAATAGCTACAGAAGTTTTCAGGTTTATCATTGCTTCATTCCTGGGATTTACACAATATAAGTTTATGAGCACATATACTCACTCATAGTAAAGTATAAACCCTTCAAAGTTGTTAACTTTGCTTTATGGTTGGTTTTTTCCTTTCTTTCTGAGACTTATGATTTCCACTAAAAATTCAAACTCACTGCTACCTAGTCGAGTCTAGCTTGGGTTGTTGTTAGGTGTCCTCCAGCCAGTTCTGAACAGCAGTGAACACGTGTTCGCCGCAGAGCCCAACGCTTGCTTCACGGTCCTCACCACTGTGCTCATGTTTGAGCCCGTTGTTGCAATCACTGTGACAGTCCATCACGTCCAGGCCTTGCTCTTTTTTGTTGCCCCTTTACTTTATCCTCTCCTCTCCTCTCTAGATACTGGTCTCTGCTGACAATATGTCCAAACTGTGTGAGACAAAGGCTCACACTCTTTGCTTATAAAAAGTATTCTGGCTGTACTTCTTCCAAGACAGATCTGTTTGTTCTTTTGACAGTCCACAGTATTTTCCATATTCTTTGTCAACACCAAGTTCAATGCATCCATGTTTCTTTGGTCTTACTTATTCAGTGCCCAACTTTCACATGCATATGATGAGATTGACAATACGATGGGTTAGGTCAGGTTCACTTCAACCCTCCACACTTGTTTCATGCAGGAGATTTACCTAATGTTATGCATTGTTTGATCTCGTGACTACTGTGTCCGTGAGCATCACTGTACTGAATTGTAGTCCATATTAATGGGTGCAATCCTGGACCTTCATCAGCAGATGCTTCAAGTCGAGCAAGCTTGAACCATGTGTATATTGGAGGTTGTTAATGAACCTCCATGCAATCCAGATGCTGAATTCTTTTGCATCTGATCCTGCTCCTCTGATTATTTGTTGAACACACAGATCAAAATAATGTAGTTACAAGATGCAACCCTGGTGCACACTTTTCCTAATTTTTAAATTTTTTTTGGGGGGGGGCCATCACTTCCCTCAGGTGGTGCGAGTAGGAGGCCGAGCCTTTGCTCCGTGGAGCTGGAATCGAACCTCCATCCCAGTGGGCCGCAGTCCCGCACACAACCACTACGCCACCGGGGCTCAGCCCCCTAATTTTAGACCATACATTATTCCCTTGTTCTGTTCGCACAAGTGCCTCTTGGTCCATATACAGGTTCCATGTGAGCACAATGAATTGTTCTGGAATTCCCATTCAATTGAATATATACACCCTCTTTTTATGATCCACACAGTCAATTGCCTTTGTATAGTCAATGAATCAGAAGTAAACATCTTCTTAGTGTCCTCTGCTTTCAGTCAAGATATATCCGCCAACAGAAACAACACCCTTATCTGGGTTGACCCTGAACCTCTGGTAGCTTCTGGACAATGTACTGCTGCAACACTTGCTGGATGAACTTCGGCAACATTTTACTTACATGTAGTTTCAATGGTACTCTTCTATAATTTGCACTTTCTGTTGGGTCACCTTACTTTGTAATGGGTATAAATATATATATCTCATCTAGTTAGTTGTCTTCCAAATTTACTGGCATAGCATAGACAAAATCACTGGCATAGAGTTGATTACAACTCACAATGATCCTATATAAGGTTTCCAATGCTGTTAATCTTCATTGAGAAAGATAGCCTAATCTCCCCCAGAGCAAAGGTGGTTTTGAATCAAGGTCTAAAACTCAGCAGTCCAAAGCCAAACCCATTACCCAACCTGGAATTCTTAAGAATCAGACAAGAGGTCCAATATGTATTGTTTAGGTTAATTCATTTATAATACCTAATTGGTATTGTCTCAGTCTGGGTAGACTAGAGAAATTAATTCATAAACATGCATATATGGATATAAGGAAAAGGTTTATATACAAGAGGAATGGAACATTGAGAAAGCATCCCAAGGTCATAAGTCCGATACTAGCCCAGATGTCTGACAGCAGTGTATAAAGTCTCCTTCTGACCAGGACAATCACAGGCCAGTGGGTGCAGAGTCTTGTGTATTCAGTGATAGTAGAAGCATCTCAACGCTGGCAGGGGTTTCCCCATGGCTCTGGTTTCCAGGGCTCAGGGTCCATCAGCAGTATCCATTGGCGGTAGAAGAATCTTAGCACTGGCTTTTCTGGTCCCAGAGGTCTGGTTCCATCAGGGCAAACCCATGTGGCTTCTCCAGCTCCTCCAAGTACCAGTACTCAGAATCTATCATCATGTCACCATCCTGTTCTTTCGTAGACCGATTCCAAGAGACTGAATCTCCTCCAATTGGGAAATACCATGAGACTTCCCAGAGATCTCAGGAGAAAGCCCTGCCCACCCAGACACCTCACTGACTATCTCCAGAATGACAGGCTAGACTCCATCCCTAGACTCACAATCATGAAATTGACACACAAGTACATGACTGCCACGGGTATTAAACATCAAAACAAGTTAAATAAATATGATGAACCCTCATGTATTGATCCTCAAGCATTAACTCTTATAAATATTTTAGCAACATCAATCTACCAATATTTCATTGGACACAGCTGCTGCATATGACCTCTTTAAGGTGTCAAAGAGCAAGGATGTCACTGTGTGAATTAAAGTTCAGCCGACCCAGTCCGTGGTACTTTAAATAGCTGCATACGCGCATGCAAGTTGGACAATGAATATGGAAGAACAAAGAAATGGATGCGTTTGACTTCTGTTATTGGTAAAAAAATATTGAAAGTACCATGACTGACAGAAGACAAACAAATGTGTTTTGGAAGTAGTACAGGTAGAATGCTCCTTAGAAGTAAGGTTGATGAAACTATGCCTCATGTATTTTGGACCTCATGTATTTTGGATATGTTATGGGGAGAGACCAACTTCCCCAAGGAGTCAGCTTTATAAGGAGCAGCCCAGACCCCCCAAGGGGTCTTTCTTTCCCTTGCCTCAAACCTGTGAACTACACCACTACTATTTAGCTTTTCAGTGTTGAATACATTATTTTAGGTCCCGTCATAGAGTTTATTATTTGTGGTAGAATACACCACAGGGGATTATTGCCCAAGTATTGAGAATTCTGGTCCAGCCAACTTTACATAAACACTCTCACAGATATTAATAACAAACAACATTTTATGTTAAAATTCTTTTCTTTCTAGCAGTGATAACCCTCTCTATGTAGATTCATCAACATTTTCGACACATTTCCTTGATGTTCCAATGTAAGCAGTTTCTCTTCCCAACACAAACCATCCTATCCACTGATGTGGGGCCTCTGCCACTTTTCTCACACAAGGCTTTTGCTTGTATTACTTTTCCTTACTTAAGTGCTTTTCCTTATTGAAATCCTACTTATTTTAGCTTATTGCTCTTGCTTGTTGGGCCTTTTAGCATCGTCCTGCCTACAGGATTATCAGAAACTCACCCTATTCCTTTGTTTTGTCACCTCTGTGCATGCCAGCCATGCTTTTAAATGTTGATGCGCCCTGAGCATTGTTCACCAGAGTCTACTTTGCCCTCCAGCTGAGCAGGCTAGCCATGCTTGATAATTAGTAAGCCCTTTAAGAAACACCCCCCCCCCCCATATGATGAGTGATTTGAATTGGTACACAGATATTTGAATCTTTCAGTATATAGACTCCACAGTTCCTTTGGGATTGTTGTCATTAGTTGTTGTAGTGCAGCATTTCTCAAACTGTTTGACCTTTGGGGGTTCCACGACCCTTTCACAGGGGTCACCTGCTTCATAACAGTAGCAAAATTACAGTTACGAAGTAGCAACAAAAATAATTTTATGGGCTGAGCCCTGGTGGTCCAGTGTGGGACAGTGGCCCACAGGGTTGGCAGTTCAAATCCAGCAGCAGCTCTCCAGGAGCAAGGCTGGGCTTCCTAATCCCATCAGGGCAGTGATGCCACAGAAAAAATTATAATAATTTTATGGTTGGGGGTCAGCACAATATGAGAAACTGTATTAAAGGGTCGTGGCATGAATCACTGCTATGGAGTCAGCTAGCCCCCACCTGATGGGGACTCCATGCACACTGGATCAAAATGGTGCCTCTTTCTGCACCTCCTTTATGATTATTTGCAGATCAGACTGTTATAATTAATAATGTTTTCATTGGTCTGTTTTGGAACATACATCACCGAAGTGTCTGCTCCAAGTCTTTTATTTTTTAGGAAGCCCAGTTTAAACCTGTTCAGCAACGTCACATTAAGCCAGCCTCCACTAAATGATGGCATGCATTTACTGCCAAACAAATCGAAGTTTCACACTTGAAAACAGAGAATTTTAACACTGACCCATCAGCAGGAATTCTTTATTTTCCCTAGAAATGAACTTTCATTATTCCTACCATGATTTCTCCCTATTTGACCAATGTTGTTCAGCATCTTGTTTCATAATCTGCTTCTTGCAAACCTACTCTAACACAAGGATATCCACTCTGTTCCATGTATTATCTCTATTCTATCCTAGTTTACCTTCTCTGTCTTGCTTCAGAGGAATCCTTGATTTGGTTGTTAATGGCCGTTGTGCTAATTTGGGCCCATTGCCACCCAATGTGTACAGAATAGGCATGCTACATGAGGTTTTCAAGGCTTTCTGAAAGCAGATACCCAAGACTGTCTTCTGAGGAACATCTGGATGGCAACCTTTCGGCACGTAGTCAAGCTTTTTGTTGCTTATACCCACTAGAGACTCCTGGAAGAATTGTTGTTTTCAGTTGCCCTTAAGTCAATTCTGATTCATAGTGACTGCACGTGACAGAAGAGAGCAGATCCATGGGGATTCCTAGGATGTAATCATTATGAACAGAGCACCAGGAACAGAACAGTTAAACTGGCAAGGACTTAATCATTTGCACCTTCGTCCATCATCATTAAATAACAAAGTTCCTCTTGCCACCCATTCTGAAACACATTCAGAAAACCTATATGGAGTTGACATGAATCATAAGCAACTAGATGACACTGAGTTTATATGACAACAGTTATAATTACAAATCAATGCATGGAATTTGGATTGTCCATGAGATGAATAATTTGAGACCACTGTTTAATTTTTCTGCCCACAGGATGTTTATTTAAAGCCATAGATCAAAAATTGGGGGACCCACAGGCCTAGATTTTTCAGACCATACTTGAAATAGGAGAGTCCAAGGTTTAGGTCTGTGATCTATGTTTCCCTTTTTCCCCACTAAAATGAGAGCCCGGGTTGCGTACTGGGTGGTTTATGTACTGGGCTGCTAACTAAAGGTCAGCTGTTCAAAACTGCTTGCTGCTCCTCAGAAAAAAAATGAGACTTTCTATTCCCATAAAGATTTTTAATCTTGGAAACACACACAGGGCAATTCTACTCCATCCTCTAGTGTCAGAATGGAGTTGATGGCCAGGAGGTTAAGAGCCCCGGTGGCCCCCTGGGCTACACTTTGGGCCACTAAACACAAAGCGAGTCATTTGAAACCGTCAACCTCTCTACTAGGGACAGACTTTCTGCATCCATAAAGATCCACAAGTGTGTTTCCCAAAGTGATCAATACCACCCCTCGATGATCCGGGGGACTACAAAAGCAAATACCTCTACCTTATTCTGAATGATGGTCTACAGTAAAAAATGTTTTTAATCACCAGGAGGGCTCTGACTAATGTATTTTTTTTAATTGAAGGGGAAGTAGGCCAAACAATTTGGGGGACTTAAGATTTGCAGTCTCAAAAACTTGAAAGGGAAGTTCTTTTTCATGGGACCTGCGAGTCAGGGTCGATTCCATGGTAGTGAGTGAGCATCTTTGTACAGAGGGTGGTCTTTTGTTATCACTAATCCCCTCAGGGCACATGGACCTTTTGGTTTAATTTTAATCGCTCTGGGAAGTGACTCTTAGATTCCCTTCTTCTTTTTCTTCTTCAGAGTTCTGCAAATTGTGCTCACAGTCTAGTGCCATGTACTGTGTATAGTGATTTCTTGAGAGGAAAAATACCAACCATATCTGAAAATTTAGTGAATATCAGCGCAGTAATTTCTCTAAACAAGATAGAAACTTGATTTTATGGACAATATTAGATAGGTTCTTATGTATATAATTTTGATAGATAATTAATATTTTTCTATCACTATATAATGATTATATGTTATATCTTGTTCTTCTCACACATTGATTTCTAATTCTTAATGGAATTTTCAGTTTCATATTTTTGCCTTTTTAGTAATAGGTTTTTTCTAGTGCAGTCTCATTTGGCTTTTTTTAAGTATTCTAAAATAATAACAGTTTTCACAGAAAAGCCATTTGATAAAGGTCGTGGTTGACAATGGTGAAGCATATTTTAGCTAACTTTATATTTTGCAGATGAGTTCTATAAAAGTGAGAATTATTATCTTGAACACCACATGAAGTCCTTGGCATAAGATAGTTTTACATGTAAATATAGATTAGGCCATTTCTAGTTTATATATATCATATATATTATACATTTTTAATATCCTAAGTTTTCTGTGTATTTCTCCATTAAAATATGGCTTAAACAAGAAAGACCTTGTTTGTCTTATTTATTAGCCTTTCTCCAGCAAGTGGGATTTTGTCTGGTGTACATGAGGAATTAAGTAATTATTTGCTGAATGTTGAACACATGATTGTTTTCATATTCATTACAAAATTCAAATACATTTTTGATGTGGTTACTACATTTTGGTTATCTGAACTTCTCAAATAGCATTAATTAGGGCTGCACTTCAGTTTCCATGGTTTTGTTTATTTGTGAATATATGGAATTTAGGCAGAAGACTAAAATATGCTCACTGTACTCAAGGAACTCATTGTCTAATAAAGTAAAATAGAACATTATTTATTATCTGAATTAGAACAGAGTCCCATCACCTTTTTCTTCATTTTAATTCTGTTCCAGGAACCTGCAGGAGCAGATCTTCTCCGACTTCCAGGGTCTGCACATCAGTCTGTTTGTCACTAGATGGAGAGAATCTGTGATACTGGCCTACCAGACGCTTCTAGGGCCACATGTGGTAGACCAATTGCAAAGAAGGGAGCTTCCAGGCTAAAATAAACTAGGAGGAAAGAAGTGACAATCAGCTTATGCAGATTAGCCAATGAAAATCCTATGGATTATGATAGAACTTTCTCTAATTTCCATTAATTGTCAACTTGATGATGCAAATCTGAGTGTGGTATTCTGGATAGACTAAAGAAACAAGACCAGGAAGACTCATATGTGTATGAGAAAGGGCTTTATACACAAGGGCATCCCTTCTCATAAATCTGATATTAGCCCATATGTCTGATACCGCTCTACAAATTCCTCTTCAGACTGATGCAACATATGCAAGAACGTCAAATGCAGGAAGATCGCAGGCCTGTGGGGGGAAAGTCTGGTGGGTCCGGTGGCGGTGGAAGCATCTCAGTGCTGTCAGGGGTCTCCACGTGGCTCCTTCAGCTCCGGGCTCCAGCATAGCTCCATTGTCTTCTCAATGGGAATGTCTCACAGGGAGTGAGTGTGTGTTCCACCTCAAGTTAGCTGTTTATGTCCTTGGCGGCTCCAAATGGGGTCATCCAGCTGCGTTGTGATGACAGGTTCCCCAAGTTGACACCAGGTTATGTAACTCCCACACGGAGTCATATTTTATTATGTTGATTATTATGCACAGGATCACCATGAGTTAGTTGGTGCAGACTTAACTGCAACGAACAATAACTATTTGATGGAGTGAAAATCAGGTGGACAGCTCATGGTGGTGGTCAGTGCCACCCTGTCAGTTCTGATTCGTCGCCACCCTATCTATGTACAGCAGAGTGAATCGCTGCCAGGACCTGCACCGTCTGCGTGATTGTCCTTAAGGCTGAGCTCATTGTTGACTCCCCTGTGTCATACACTTTCTGAGGGCCTTTTTTTTTTGTTTGTTGCATCTCTACCAAGCAGCTCCACCACCACAGCTGATAGTGAACACCTACTTTAGCTTTTGGTAGAAGAGTGTGGAAATAGATAGCAGAAACTTAAAAGTGCTTATCTCTATTTGATTTCATCTCTCCTTCCAGAGCCCCTTGGAAGATGATACGTTCCAACACCTAGCAGCTAGGCATGGCTCTGCAACTACGTCCAGCCAATGTCAACAGAAGTGGTAGAATGCTGGGCTAGAGCTTTGACAAGATGGTGTGTTTCCTCCACATCTTTATTCCTTTGTTGCACAATCTGGAAGCCCATGCTAAGATGGCAGAGTCAAACAGATAGCATTGTCAGACATTACCATTGCATGGGGGAGCTATAAAGAAATACCAAGCTTGTACTGCACTTTAAATTGGGGGTGGGGGAGATAATTGGTGTACACCCCCTGAG
Source organism: Nesogale talazaci (assembly GCA_004026705.1). NCBI lineage: Eukaryota > Metazoa > Chordata > Mammalia > Afrosoricida > Tenrecidae > Nesogale > Nesogale talazaci. Next base: position 189,884 of record PVJH01001635.1, on the reverse strand, counting down.
ATTTGGGAGTTAATTTACTACCTTATCATAACCTACTCTATTCAGACAATGAAAAATGAAGAGGGAACCTCTATGTTGTTTTATAGGCCCAGGAACCACAGTGGAGGGAATTCTTTTTGTTCAGGACTTTTCCTACTGAAGTAGGACTTGAGAACTTGAGACAACAGTAGACGCATGCTTAAAGATAAAAATAAGTTGATTTTTGGCTAATATCCCAGATGCTAAGAAGGTAGTAAAACCACTAACTGACAGATCTTTCAGAAACCAATAATGATAATGAGAATAAATTGTTTCTTACTGAAGAGAACTGGGTGTCAGGGTTTCCAAAGTTGTCGTCTTTAGGTCAGCAGTCACTGGTGGGCTTGAACTGCTGACCTTTCCGTTAGCAGGCAGGTGTTTTACCTCCCGTGCTACCAGGACTCCCTTATGTTAGAAATACCCACCATAAAAGTGTTATATTCAAGAGTACTGGTAAGCTGAGTGCTGACAGCACTTTGTCAGCAGTCCCCAACTTGTCTGATTTAAGACCTGTTGTGCTCACTCTGCTTTTGCAAATACATTTTCCCTTGCTGAAAATGACAGCCTGTAATAGCAGTTGGCAGAGATGACCAATATAAAAACACTTTACCCTTTGCGAATGTGTACTTCCCGAAATGCCTTTAATCTTTAAATGCACTCATTTGTAAATGTTGCGGGTACCAGCCACTTTTGTTGAGATTAATGGTAATTTCATCTGTCTTATGATTTTGAAAGACAATTTGTAGAATTTTTCACTCTTGGAAGTATATGGAAATGACTATCTTTTTCACACAGAAATCAATTTAGTTTATGTATTTTGTAAAGAATTTCCAAATAGCAGAATATTCTTATTTACAAATCATCTCTTTCCTTTGCCTGTAGAAGTTGTTTTTTATGAAGCAACAACCGTGATGTGAGAAGAGTTGTCTGATCAGAGGTAGAATTAAAATTGCTTGAAAGAGCAGCATTCTTTTTGTGTACTCAAGTTAATTGATGCAGTAATTTAATCATTGAGCCGCTGTTCACATTTCATGTTTAAATCATTTAACTTGATTTTTTTTTTTTTGCTGTAGAATGTCTAGGCTGATGAGCATTTAAATGGATTTGTAGCATTTAAAAAATGTCTCCAAACCTGATTGCCGCATGACACCCATCAGATTCTCTATTCAGTTTTACTTTGGTTGTTTTGAAGCTTCCAGATGAAACAAAATGTAAATTTAATATTTTGCAACAGGTTTTTCCATCAACATTCTAAAACCCAGAGGAGCACTAAATATATAAATATATATCGTTTGGGTCGCCTATTATTTCCTGAGGATATTTTTGACCCTAGATACTTTCTCCTTTAAATTTGACTGAGCTGTGATCATGGCTTTGACCTCTAGCCTTGAAAGAAGACAAGCTATGCCTCTCAGGAGCGATGCCTCAGGCACTTTGCAAGTCAGCTGGCAGGGATTATTTCCCAGGCTGTGAAGCGATGACCTTCTACCCAAAGTGAATGTCTGCAGTGTGCGTAAATTCCACCAGCCTTAGGTTTATTACCTGCTCTATGAATCAGAGTCCATTCTTTCTCTACGGAGGACAGGTAATTTAGTGTTATATTTAAAGCCACATGGTATGTGTCTATATGTCAGTTAATTTACCGTTGGCGGTGAATATATTCTGGTTTTGAGCCCCTTATCAGGTAAATTCAGAGGAAATTTTGGTATTTTGGACTGAGAAACTGGGATGATTAGAGGGCACCTTACCTGTTATTTCTAAGCAGAGTATCCCTACAGAACCCGGGCAGCCGCTCCCAACTTTGTCTGATTCCAGTTTCCCAGAGAGGGTCCAGGTAGCTTCCTACGCTATCCTTACAACAACAATAATATAATGCTGATTGCTATGATATTCTCAGACTATATTAAAGAGAGTGATGAAATTTAGAATGATTAATACATGCTTTTGAAACTGCGAGATGGCATATTTAGTTTTTTCTTCTCTGAAACAAACTGCCCGTCTGAACCCAGTAAATTTTTTAAGTTTTGAAAAGTGATCTGAACATTCCGCCTTTAAATTTTTCTATGTTCATTTATAAAAGCAATTGTATTAAAAAAGATTTTAACTTTCTATTTTATTTTAACATTGATGCTAAAATATACTCCACATAATCTAAGTTCTTGTGAAAAATATTTGAGAATCCACTTAACATCACTATTTTACTTAGCTTGCTTCACTGTAGCAGAATAAAGGAAAAGCTAGAGTAATCTGAGAAAGAAGGCAATACCACGAAAGGCCTGTGAAGGCCTACTCCCTGATGAATGACATCATTGCCAAGCTGAAATACACTTATACCCACCATTATTGTGTGTGTGCTTGCGTGCATGTCTTATCTTTAGTAATATGCATTACATGCAAGTTAAAAGTATATCTATAAGTTATATGTCAGCTTTCCTGCCCCCAAAGACAAAGCAAGGTCAGATTTATAATGAATGGGTATAGTAATGAAAAAAAAGAGAGGCATTCAACTTATGCCAGAGCCTGTTTATGATGGAGTCATGGCAATGGAGACCTGTCATGTCTGGCATGACTTATACTTGAAAAATCAGTGTGAGAAACGATTATATATATTACAAATGCCATTAGGAATATATTGTTGCATTTTGTTCCAGTTAAAAAGTTATGTGCTGTGGATGAAAACCTTGCCAATTTAAATCATGGAAGGCTTTCCTGGCAACAAGGTCATCAATATAATTATTACACAGGTAGGACCAGATACTTGGATGAAAATAAAACTTGGATCATGATTCATTCACTCAATCACCCTTTCATTAAAAAAAAAAAAAGCTGGCTTCTTAAAATATCTATCAGAAAAAAGTACTTGAAAACCCCAAACTAACCCCAATTCCTTTCTCAGGGGCTCTTCTTTTTCTCCTTGCCAGGGTAGAATCTGACTCCTTGAATCCGGAGTCAGAACAAACTTGAAATAAAAAACAGGTTAACAGTTAATATTCCAGATGCTAGAGAAGTAGTAGAATCCCTAAATGTCAGATACATCATAAACAAGCAAACAGACAAAACCCAATCTGTTACTACTGATTTGATTCTGACTCATCATGATGCTTTGGGACAGAGTGGAGCAGTACACAGGAAGGAGCCCTGGTGGCACAATGGTTGCAAGTGGGGCTGCTAACCCCAAAGTTGGCAGTTTGAAACCACCAGCTGCTTTGTGAGAAAAAGACTAGGCTTTTTACTCCCATAAGGAGCTACAGTTTTTCTATCTATAACCCCCTTCCAGGGGGATGGACAACAGAAAAGTGGGCAAAGGAAGACATCCATCAGTGTAAGACATGAAAGCATAATAATTTATGAATTATCAAGGGTTCATGAGGGAGTGAGCAAGGGGAAAATGAGGAGCTAATAGCAAGGGCTCATGTAGAAAGAAAATGTTTTGAGAATGATGATGGCAGCACATGTACAAAAGTGCTCCACACAATGGATGGACGTATGGATTGTCATAAGAGTCGTATGAGCCCGCACTGAAATGATTAACATAAAAATAAAAGAGTTACAGCTTTGAAAAACTACCAGGGAAGTTCTACTCTGTTCTCTAGGGTCACTATGATCAGAATAGACTGAAACGGCAGGGAGGTTGAAAAAATGACTCCAAAGGGTACCTGGGGCTACACGTCTCTATAGAAACAGATGGCTTCACCTTTTTCACCTTGAGCAGCGGGTAAAACCACCCCAAAATAAATATCCTGCTCCACCAAGGCTCCAGAAAGCCCCCAAATATCAAATTCTATGATCAAATCTTTCTCTTTTCCTTAGTGTGAGCATAAGAGATTTCCACAATTTAAAATAAAACTAATTTTGTTATGTTCACTTTTTTAAAAACTCCAGTGGGGGAAGGAGAGCAGACCTAAGTTACCTTTTACTATTCACTTTAGCTTAGTCTTTAGTTTTCATAATGGAACTCTGTGTGATACAGCTGAGTGCACATTTCCTCAAAAGTCCCTGGCCTATGCCACTGGTGCAAACAGAGACATTATACTGGCTTTTGTCTCATCACCAGTATGATGGCATGAGATAATTGGATACCAAAACTAGTATGCTATCAAGCAATACTTTTCACCTTTGCCTCCCCCCCTCTCCTATCATCTACAATTAACATGTTTGTCTAGTTTTCATGAGAAAAATTAGATCAATATACCAAGGACATTTATGATATCACTTCCCAAATATTTTTCCTACTCATGAAATCTGTGTATAATTTTGTCTTTACATTTTATTTATCTCCAATAGGGAACTGTACATTAAAACTTGATTTGCAAGCCTCTCTTTGGAAGAAGTATAAATATTTTTTTTATGGAGCTATATTGGACTGACTATACAATAAATGACTTTGGTCATTTGATTTGTAGTTTATGATCTTTTTTTTTTTTTTTAATCACGGTGACTCTATAAGATAGGGTAGAACTGTCCTATGGGTTTGCAACTTTGGGGGAGTAGAATGTCCTGTGTTTCTTTTATGGGTAACTTTTTATGGGAGTACAAAGTCCTGTGTTTCTGTGTTTGGTGGTTTTGAACTGCTGGCTTTTCGGATCATAATCCAACAAGTTACTGCTACCGGGGCACTGTAAATCTGCATGGACACCATAACAGTGGAGTTAAGCTTGTTAATATTTTTCTCACCAGCAATCTCTGAGACCTGGGCATTCTCACTATGTTGTTATTGTTGTTTCAACATCTTCTTCTAGTCTCAGAAACCCTCAGGGAATCCCACCCTCTCTGACAGATTGGCTTTTCGTCCAAATACACTTGAGGCCAGTGACTGAGGTTTTGAGTTTCACAAGGATTATTATAGTGGCTTCATAACTGCTCCACTTGTCTCAAGTGTCATTTGCTAATTTTCTTTCAGAACACAGCCAGAGTGATATTTCAAATCCATTTTTCTTCCTTCCCTTAAAATCCTTTATTACCTTTAGGCTAATACAGAATATGAAGTAATTTCTTTTCCTTTAATTGGAATTAGCATTAATTAAAATTTAAAAATTTTGTGAACATGTACTCTATGTTATTCATTTTAAAAAGGCATATATACAATGATGTCTAAATAGCGAGTCATTATACATGAACTGTTCCTTCAAACAGTTCATGCAAAAATGGAATGAAAAGATAATTTCGTTTTTCCAGAAACTGAAAAACTTTTTGAAGCCCCGTCATAATTAATGTTCTCTGTCAACGCCATAACGTCTAGTGCCACCTAAAACACATTTTACCCCTTAATGAATGTGTGAGGGAGTCGGGAAGGATAAAATGAAAAAAGGAAGGCAGACAGTGAAGGAGGAAGAAAGGCAGTAGTTGTGTCAAAAAATGGAGCGTTATCTAAGTGTGAAAGTCTGTTTCTTATGTATCAGTTGTTAGGTGCTATCTACTTGGTGCCAACTCACAGTGATGTCTGTACAAAGCAACAAAACAATGCCCAGTCTTGCATGATCCTTACATCTTTCCCATGTTTGATGGCATTGACACCCACTCCAGAGAGAGTCTTCTTCTGTTCTGCTGACCCCGTCCTTTACCAAGCATGCTGTCATTCCCACTGACTGAACTGAGATGCCTGGGGTCTGAAGATGCAGTCTATTCACCTTCTTCTCTAAGGAGCATTCTGACTGTACTTCTTCCTAGAGACATATAGTTCTTCTTCTGATGACCCACGATATATTTTGTATTCTTTTACAACACCACAATTCAGATGTATCAATTCTGCTAAGGGGTCCTTATTCATTATCCAGCTTTCAAATGCACGTGAAGCGATGGAACATACCATGGCTTGAGACAGGAGTACATTAGCCCTCAAAGTGACATCCTTGCTCTTTTACACTTTAAAGAGAATTTTTGCAGTAGATCGGCCCACAGCACAACACTTTTCTTGGTTTTGCAAACATTGCTTCCACGGGCATTGGTTGTAGATCCAAGGAAAATGTAATCCCTGCCAACATCAATTTTTTTTCCTACTTAGCCTGGTGTGACTTGTGAGTCCACTTATGAAAATTTTTGTTCTCTGTACAACTAGATATGTTCCATACAGAAGACTATTTCTTCTTCAGTGTTTCAAGTCTTTCATCTTGGCTCTCGCATGCAAAGTTGTGTCCTCTTCATATCATGGGTTGTTAGTGAGCATTCCTCCGATCCTGCTGCTGTCTTCTTTTTCATACAGTCCAGTTTGTCACATTATAGGCTCAGCATGCACTTTGAATAAATCTTGTGAAAGGATAAAACTATGTGTATACTTTTTCTTGATTTCAAGACACTCAGTACTCCTTTGTATTCTTTGAACAGCTTATTCTTGATCCACATTTCATTTCTGCATGAGCACAATTGAGTGGTCTAGTTTTCTACTCTTAGTGGCATTATCCATATCTTGTTATGACTTTCACGGTGGAGTGCCTTTGTATAGTCAATAAAAATCAAGTACACTCTCTTCTCATATTCTCCCACTTTCAACTCAGATATATTTTATGCCAGTGATGATATTCATAATCCCATATCCTCATTTAGACCTGGCTTGAAATTCTGACAGCTCCTTGTTCATGTCCTTTTGCACTATTGTATGAAATCTTCAAAAATATTTTACTTACGTGAGATAGTAATCATAGTTCCTACTTTGTTAGTTTGCTTTTCTTTGGAATGAACACAAAATATGGATCTTTTTAAGTTGGTTGGATAAGTAGCTCTCTCCCATATTTCTTGGCAAGGACAAGTGGGCACTTTTAGTGCTGTTCGTGGAAATATTTCAATTCATATTCCATCAACTCCTGGAGCTTTATTTTGCACCAATGACATCATGCCACTTGGACTTTTCTGTTTAAAACCATCTGCTATTTTTCCTTCAAAACCAGCAGACTCTCATTGATCACTTAAAATGACTATCAATTTATTTTTTTTGTACAAGGAGTGTATGTATATTCCTTCCATATTCTTTTGCCATGTTGCCTTCAATATTGCAACTCAAGACGTGAATGTTCTCTCCATTTTTTCAGCTTGATAAAGCTCAACCATATTCTCCACTTTGGCTTTCTAACTCCAGGCTCGGCACGTTTCACCAGAGCGCTCTACATTGTCTTCTCAAGCTGCCATTTGTTCACTTCTTTGACTTCATCATTTTTCCATTTGCCTTAGCTACTGTTCACTTAGGACCAGGTTTTATCACTTCATGTGACATCCCCTTTGGTCTCTTTTTCCTTTCCGCTTTAAGAAAATGATCTTTGGAATTCTCCTGTATAATGTTATCCCACAACTCCTCTGGTCTCCTGTTCTTAGTGTGTCAAATCTATTCTTGAGATAGTCTCTAAATTCTGATACAACATATTCAAAGTTATATTTTGGCTCTCTAGAACTTGTTTTAATTTTCTTCAGCTTCTCCCTAAGCTTAACATTTTGTGATATGTTGTCTGTTCTTAAGTTGCTCCTGTGCTGCTTGGGCTGGTGATAGTGAGCTTCTCGGTCCTCTCTTTCCACAGATATGGAGTCCATTTCTGTATAGTAAGTTTAGTGACATCCACTGGTCAATTCTGTTGCTGGAAAAAAGTATTTGTACAAAGCAAATCTTTGGTATGAAAAGGCCTGGTGGTGTAGTGGTTATGTGGTGGGCTGTGAGACACATGGTTGGCAGTTTGAAAGCACTAGCAGCTCACTGGGAGAAAGAATTGGCCTTCCATCCCGATGAACAGCTGCAGAGCTAGCAGGGATGTCACTGTAAGTCAGCATGAACGTGATGGCAATGAGTTTGGTTTCTAATTTTTGGAAGTCTTTAGACTGACAAGAACTTATCTTTAACAATCCAGTGTGATTTCTTGTCATTGGGACCATATGTTCCATCTCTTCATTTTTCCACCTTGTTTCCAACCTTGGCATTCTATCGTGCAGTGATTAGCTGTGTATTTCTGAGTGCATTTCAGATTGCGGAAGGTAGTAGAGTTTTTGACTTTTTCATCTTTGGTATTAATGTTCGGTCTCAAATTTGAACAATAAGCACAGTGAGTAGTCTTACTTGAAGCTATGTAGGGATTACTCTATTACAAGCAGCATTGTAGTTCAGGATATGTCTTATCAAGTTCTATTTAATTTGAACGTAACACCATCCTCTTCAAGCCATCATTCCTCACGTACAAAGCGGTGTCTCATTGTCTGATTCACAATTGCCAGTTCCAGGCCATTACACCCACGGACGCTCAGATTATCAGCTGTATGGGTTTCATTTCTTTTTTTTTTTTTGATGACCTTCAATTTTCCTAGGTTCATACTTTGCACAACCCCTATTCCAGTTATCAATGGATATTTGCAGCTGTTTCTTTTCATTTTGATGGATGCTGGGACATCAAAGAAAGGTCCTGGAATCTTGGCTCTTCCCAGATTGAAGCGGACTTGGCTTTGAGGAGGCAGCTCTTCTCCAGCCGTCTGGCGAGAGCCTTCTAACTTGAGAAGCTCATGTTCTGGCAGTATTATCAGACAAACGTCTCGCTGGAATTCATGAGATTTTCAGCGACTAATTTTTCAGAAGTGGTCTGCCTTTTCCTTCTTCCTAGTTGATGTGTGACAGCTTAGCTGAAACCTATTTACTATGGGGTTCTCTCTTGGTATTTGAAACGTATTCCGGCACAGCTTCCAGAATCAGAGCAACATGCAAGCAATCGCAGTATGACACGCTGACAGATAAGTGGGAGTATATATCAGTATCAAATGTCAATCTTGCTATATAAGTGTTCCCTGTTTTTCTCTAGGTTATAAATATTCCCCCAGTATCTTTTTCTCTTTTGAAAACTTCATGTGTGCCCTGTAGATACAGAGCATTTTCTTCTGTTTTAGGACGTGCAATAGGAACATTCTACTCTGTTCGACAGGGCTACTCTTATAGGAGAAGATTGCCTGGACAGTAGTGGGATTTGCATAGATGATTATGGCTCAAGTACAGGGACAGAGAATATAGATGCCAAAAGTTTCATTTGAAACGATTGTGTGCAGAGAAGGACTCACAGGAATCAGGTTATGGATAAGGATAATGTATTTTGATGATATTCAAATGCATGCAGCAAAGACTAAATAAGTGAGAGCAGATTTGCTGGTTCATCAGTTGCGCGTCTTCTGCATTCTTATCAGTAAACTGTAGCACATGTCACAAAGACTCAGTCTTTTCCCACAGGGCACAGCTCTAGGTTAAGCCTAAAAAGCAACTTTCTTTATAGATTGTTCATTGGAAGTGGAAGGAAGCAATTACAATATCTCTCTGAAGAATTATATTGGCTAAACACTCTATTTTGGAAGAGTACATTATACTAGATGAGTCATATCATACTTTAGCAATTATTCAGAACTAGAAATGTGTGTATATATATATATATGTGTCCTTTTGAGATTACTGATGTTATTAGAAAAGCAACAGATGTATTCTGAAAAAAAAAAAAGATGTTTGATCTTCTTCCAGCCTTTAAAATGTTAATTGGTAGTAAGCATTTATTATGTATTATTTTAGGTTTTTACAGTATACAGCACCCAAGAAAGGCACTTTGAGATCTTACAGATTGTGATATTTATCTATCTGACTCATTGCATCAGTAATCTTCCTATGGTATACTACTGATGTGTCGAATTGTCATTCTATTGATAACATTTTTGAGCAGGTTTAGGAATAAATATCTGGAGACCTTCATTTAGATTAAATACATCATAAATAGTCTTACTTGAAAAACTGAAATAAAACTCATAATATCTGATCTTGAATAATGCCTCAATCATAAAGTTTTGACTCATTTACATAAATTATTTCTTCAAGAAGTTAAATATTCTCTTTGGAAGTGGATTTTTTCTCCATCTATTCCGGATACTGGAGCTACGTTTTTTTTTTTTTTCACTTTAACTTTAAGATCACTGACTTATTTGAATATGTCAAATGTAAGTTATTAAAACTGAATTTTCATAATTCTGTCTTGAAGGTCTTACATTTTTTTAATTTTGGAAAAATTCATATGTGTTTTCCCAGTTAGTAATTGATTTCTCAACTCACCAGCTGAAATTTCCATGTAAATGATCTATCTTTATAAAAATGGTAACTGACAAAAATTTGTCAACATCATTCAAATTTCAAGTTGTGTTTGTCTCACTAAATACCTATACAGAGTTTTTATACATGTGCATAGGTCATCCCATGGGCATTTGCTTGTTTGTTTCCTGTTTACACTGTCATCCTAACATATTTGGATAGAAGTCTCTGCTCCACATCCCCACAGTGCTATTCTCATAGCCTGTATTAGTCCAGGAGACTAGCGGAGCAAATTTCATAGACATGCATATGGATATAAGGACAGGGTTTATATACAAAAGGAATGGAACACTGAGAAAGCATCCCAATCCAGTCCAATTCAAAGTCAGAAGTCCGATATTAGCCCATATATCCCATATCAGTCGATAAAGTCTCCTTCCGACTCACGAAGTCACAAGTCAGTGTGTGCAGAATCCAGGCACTGGCAGAGGTCTCCCCATGGCTCCTCTCTTCCAAGGCTCAGGGTCCATCAATAGCACCCAGTGGTGGCAGAGGCAACTCATCGCTGGCAGGGGTTCCCATGTGGCCTCTCCAGCTTTAGAGGTCTGGCTCCATCAGAGCAAAGCCGTGTGGCTTTCCTGGCTCCTTGGACGCTGCCATTTTGTCTTGTCCGTGATTCATTGTCTCTGAGACTATCTCCCAACAACTGGGGAAATAGCTTCTCATCACGACAAGGGAAATATTGCGAGATTTCCCAGAAGTCTCAGGAGAAAGCCATGCCCATACAGAGGCCTCATTGGCTACTCAATGGCTATCTCCAGATTAACAGGCTAGACTCCACCCCTACATCTCAATCATGAAATTAACATAAGCACATGACTGCCACATATCCTTAGAGAAATAAGCAGTCATCATATAAGTATAGGATGGCATTTTAATTTTTTCCCCTTGGGAATGGCATATTCCACTTGGAATTTCTTTAGCATGAACAAAATGAGCCGCCTGGAGGTCATTGAAGGCAGGGATCATATTGCTTTCATATGGATGGTCACTGAAGAGAGACTTGTAAGAAGACGAGTTTGAACAAATTATAAAATCTACTAGAGGCACCACCTGTAATTCCTTAACATGGACTTTGCTCAAAATAAAGATTGCAGTTTTCTGTGCAGAGTGTTTATGGCTAAAATGTTATCACATGTGCAATACCTAAATGTTTTGAATTTTACTATTGTCTAAGGTCCTAATTCTGTTATTGTTATTATATAGACAATTTCACCACATGTAATGTGTCAACAAATTGTTGAAGACTAAGCTTTTGGCTAAAGAAAGTGAATCCCATCGCAAGGCAGGACTGACTAATACGGGGGAAGAAGGTGATAGAGATGATTGCTGAGACACATGGAGAGGCAAAACCTTTTCGGATTCCCCCACCTCCACCCTCCTCTCCCACTTTCTTCTCTGCTTCCCCCCACACATGTTTCCTCCATTATCCTGGTGTTTCCGCTCTGCTGTTTTTGCCTGCATCTGGTATTCGGCAGCAGTCCCACAGCAATCAGGTTTATTTGCCCTTGTGTCACTAAATGGCAGAGTTTTTTTTTTTTTTTTGAATTTTCAAAAGGGAGGACTAGTCAGCCCACCATGGAATACACATATACAGAGCATAAACCAAAATAAAGCTCCTTGTAAGAAAGTTAGTCAAGACCATAGCCAGCTCTTGCTGAATGACATCAACTTGTTTCCGGCTCACAGCAAACCTGCAAGACAGCGGAGATTCACCGGCAGGGCTTCTGAGGACAAGCTGGGATTACATAATCTAGAGCTCCATGGCTAGGACGAACTAGAAGGGGGCATTCATTAAGCAAGGGGTAGATAGGTCATTCAAAAATCTGTCTATTATGCAAATGCTAGAGTGCTTCTTTTAAAACTGAAGCATCTTCTCAATTAATTGACCCTATTTATAATATCAATAATGAATATTACCAGTGAATATGCTGTAAAGAAGCTCTCTATGGATTTTTACTCTTTGATCGACAGGGAAATTGAAGTACTGATACAGCATTAAAGTCAACTAACTGGTCAGTTTTAAAACTTTCATCCTGTGAAAGAGAAAAATATCAGTACCTTGTGTTTTTTTAAACAATTTGTTCCTGTCCTGCCCCGGGGGCAATGTTAGGTCAATGCTTCCACACCCGAGTCCTCTCCCCTGAGACCCAGCACTGCTACAGATGGTGCTTCTCTGCAAGAGGGCCCGTGGTGGGGGAGCCCCCCTCCAAATTCTTGAACAATCATATAAAGGACTGAAATCTTAATGAAAATTGAAAATACATATTAGACCTGTCTTATATAATTTCCATGTTTTCTTAAATTCTCTGCAGTTTAATTGTAGTGGTAATGGAGATTAAAAATACCATTCCCCCGCCAAACGCAACTCCCCCCAAAAAACCCAATCCTGTATAATATCTCTATTGCCAACTTTTAAAAATAGTATATTTATAAACCTAAGAAAGGTGCAAAAGATAGAACAACACTTACTGAAATATTTTTCAGCTGGTGTCACTAACTTTGAGCACAATTGCTTACATTTCCCTCCGTAGGTACTTCTATATGCTCTTATAGCCATAAGACACGGCTTGTTTAGTTAAAGGGAAATCACTTAATTCCTCCCAGAAGAATCTTATTGTTTTCATTTTCTTGTTTGTCTTAAACACCACCTATTTCTTTGGTTATGTAGAAATTCACATACACATGCACCCTACCAACCCCACCTCACCTTTATAAAAACCTCAATCAAGAAAGACTAACCGAACCCCACCCCTGTATTAAGATGTATTAAGATCCTCTTTAATAGTAAAGTCTGTCTTTAAGAGACTGATTAGAGTACAAATATAATTTTACCAGTTATCAGAAAATTATTTTATTGACTCGCACACAAAGTATCTTTAAAATTTCTGTTGATTCTGTTTTTTTAAGCCAATTAACACATGCAGGTCCACTCGTTTTTCTCTATCAGCTGAAAAATGAATCAGAGTCAGCAGCAGGTGGCGCTGCTCGCAAAGGTTGTGACTCGGAATAGACCCTCACCTTGGCAAAGAGAATTTTCAATCCTGCATGAGAAATAAAATGGTGCATATGGAACCCTTAATTTATAAATCTAAATTTATATCACATTTATTTAATTTTAACCATCACTTTAGGGATGCCAAGATGATTTTTAAAAGTATTGATTAAGAGCTTGTACTTTGCCTTATTTCTGGGATCAAATAGTTGAGGAAGGGCAGCTTCTCTTCTTTTTTTTAAAAGATTATTTTATAACCAGAAAATAACCAGTATACATATGATTAGAAATATTATAAAGTTTAAATCTTTTTAAGATTTGCAAGAAGAATGCTACAGGGACATCTCTTATTTCTCTTGATGAAAATATAATACATTACATTTTGTGGGAAACTTGAAGAAGCTCTTATAAAGAAAAGATACCATGGTTCAATAGGGAAATCTGTTCTCAAAAGATTAACATATTCTGGATAACTTTAAAAATACTTGTTGCCTACAATCTCTTTCAGAGGTGACATTTTTTATTTGCACTTTTTTCTTTTATTAAAAAATGAAACTATTGAGGAAAATATAACTTGTTTTTATTAAAGTATTCTTAGTCTTCATAGTTTTTCTGCTACATTATTATAAATGATGGTGACTTTTGAGGCTAAGATGCCAGAAACTACTCAGTGACTCTTAGATTTTAACCTGAAGGGTCATCAAAAAGTTTGTGGAAAATTCAGTTATTGTTTATTTTCATTTTTATGTAAACATCCTGAAGCCATGCATGGTTCTACATAGGAGTTTGAATGATTTGCTTATTTGAAGATTTACATTTTTAAGTTCATGTGTTATCTGGACTTCAGCTAAAAATAACTTCATTGATTTCAGTTATTAATCTAATTATTTAATTTATTAACCACCTAGAACACATATTGGAAAAGGATTTCTCAAATCCTTGAGACTGATCTCAAGTCTAATGGGATCAGTACTTAGATGAAGAAACTAAGGCCCAAGATGCAGTTCAGTGAAGAAAATATAATTAATGCTATGAAAAGACCTTGTTATTTTGTCTTGATTTTCAAGAAGATTCAGGAATGATTGCTACAAAGGATTCTGTTATTTCTTCACATTCTGGAGTCTCGGTTATTGTTTTTTTTTTTTTTTTCTGGGAGGGGGCATTTACCTGATGAAGGAAATGTCTTTAACAAATGTGCTATCTAAGGAACACATATTTTCTCTAATTAGCTAAGCAGTTATTTAGTTTTTCTTTTTCTTTGATATGTATGAAAAGTCAACAAGCCATTTTGGACCCTGGTTTCAGTAAGCTTTGAGAAAGAACCCATATAGAGAGAATTATTACTACTTTTTCATTTTGAGAATGATAAGAGAAAGTAGCAAATAGTTTTTTTTTTTGTGGGCATCACTGCCCCCTGATGGGAGTAGGAGGCTGAGCCTTACTCCTGGAGAGTTGCTGCTGGATTTGAACTGCCAACCCTGTGGGCCGCAGTCCCGCACACAACCACTGCACCATGGGGCTCAGCCCTGCAACTAGTTTTAATTATGATAAGATAAAATAGCCAGCTATCTGGGGATTTGAATAGGATAAAAGGCATTCCACTAATAGGTGTTAATCACCAACAGTTACTTACAGGAACCGGTTAATTTTTGAAAAGTGACCAGATAGAATAATACCTTAGTTTTTCCTTAGTGAATTAAATTAGAATTAGTAGGTATGATGGAAAAATTTTATATATTTTATGTGGGACATTGAAATAAAAACATTGTTTTTTTCAGTAAAATGTTGATTATGAAAAAATGTCAATTTTTTACTTGTTATTTGTCAAAAGTATTTTTGTGTAGTCATAAGGCTTAGCAATGATGAAATATTTAGTCATTATACCTATTAGTACTACTCCCTTCACTAGCTTTTTTAAAGGTGAGGCATATCACTGTCTCTTGAAAATTTTTCTAGTAAAGTGCACAGCCATGAGAAAGCACCTTAAAAATCGCACTTGATCAAGTTTGGCCTGTGGTAATCTACGTTTTAAATTACAGCACAACTCATTCCAAATCAATATAATGAATTGATTTATAAACATTTCGGGCAGGGCTGAGTTCTTTGTATTTGACTATTGAATGTACACTACAGTTAAAGCATCTTTTTTCCCCTGCATAATTAAGTCCCTGTTCTTGGCCTTGTACTGGATTTAAAAGACAGAAATGTGTGTTAAAGCAAAATTATGCACATCCATTATCCTAAGTCTTTTAAATATTGAAGCATTCCCCCCCCCCCCTTTTGGTGTGAAACAGCAGAGAAAATAAAACTGAACTTTAGCTCTCCTTTCTTACATTATAAACTGTTTCAGTTCTGAAAGAAATGGAATTTACTGCCCTTGAAGGGCCAGATTGCTTGTACACGCAGTAAGAGTGATTTTTAGCGACGTGGTACTGTTTAAATCACAGACTATGAAAACAAATTAAAATGAACAAGATAATGATTTATGCTTTGAAAAGTCTAGAAAGGCTTTGAGCTAATGCATAAATGGGAAGAGAGACACTGATCTGCGGTTTTTATTGTCAGTGGTCATAGAACTCTCCAATTTATGGTCACCCTGACCACAGCAGTATCCACCACCTTGGTCTGTTCTCACGGATTGCAGGGTCAGGTGAGGGAGGGACACAGGGTCCGTGGAGTTTTCACGGACTGATTCTCAGATGCGCAGTGATAGGGCTTTCTAGTCTCTGTCTGGAAGTTCTGCTAACAGATGCTTGGTATCACAGCAACAAAAAACCCTGGTGGTGTAGTGGGTACACATTGGGCTGTGAGCCTCACAGCACTTTGGAACTACCAACAGCTCTTGGGAGAAAGACTGTGTTTCTATGCCTGCAAGCAGTCACAGTTTCGGGAACTCACGGGGGCCACTGAAGGGACGGTGTAGCAACGTGCCAACTTCTCATGTTCTTTAGGCTGTGGCTGCGTGTGAGGCACGAGGCAGTGACAGATTAGTTCAGCTAACATTTATTGAGCACCTACTTCTTTGTGCCAGCCCTTAGTTAATTATTTTATGGGAATCTTCCCTGGTGTTCTATTTTTTGGTTTAAGAAGCTAGAAGGTTAAGTTACTGAATCTAGAATGAAAATATAGGTCAATAGGACCTCCAAATCATCATGCATGCTTCTCTATTTTCTGATTGCCAGGTGCTGGGGATATAAAATTGAACCCACTCATTGTTTGCTTTCAGTAAATCCATAATATCATCTTTTGAAATAGACATTCAAAGTATTCTGCAGTATTACCATGCAATGTTACTCAACAATTAACAGCACGTTTCAATGAACCCTAAGATGGGTGAGTCTTTAGGGACACTAGCTAGATTAAGGGTTCTTAGATGGTCTGACCAGACAGGTGGTGGTGGTGGGATTAACAGGGAGTCAATGTTCAAGAGTGCAGGAAGGAAGAAAAAAATCTGACTATGACTGAGGTAGTACCACACTCGTGCAACACCTCTCAATGTGACTGAACTCTAGAATGGCATGATGTCTGGATTATGTCAGAATGAAGTGGTTTTGGGGAAAAAGCAGCATGTTCCAGTCTCTTCTGACCTCCATTTTGATCTTTTCTTTCTTCTTTGTCTTTTAAGGGACATTTTGCTTTCTACTTACATGGTGGATTTCTTTGTATTATCCCAGCTCAATAAGGTTTCTGCTATTAGGGCTCAAGATGATCAATTCAACAATACATTTTATTTTGTATGGACTTGTTTT
The DNA here is from genome assembly GCA_004026705.1 of Nesogale talazaci. NCBI lineage: Eukaryota > Metazoa > Chordata > Mammalia > Afrosoricida > Tenrecidae > Nesogale > Nesogale talazaci. Next base: position 173,044 of record PVJH01001635.1, on the reverse strand, counting down.
CTACAGCCTCAACCTGAACTTGCATAAGAACATTGAGGGTGCATTCCACAGCCAGCCCCTGGATTGGTTTTAGCTTCTGCTGTTGAGCTTTTCCATTGTCTCGGCCACAGATGGAGTCACTTTAATTTCTGTGTATTTTAGCTAGGGAAGTCCATGTGTATTGCTGCCTTTTGTGCTGTTAAAAAACGTATTTGTGATGAAGAAGTGGTTGGTCTTGTAAAATTCTCTCATGTTTTGAGCTTCATTTCTATCACCAATATGATATTTTCCAAGACTTTTGCATACCTATCACCAATAATTATAAATGCATTTTCACCCAATGTGGTAGAATTCTTCAATTTTTGCATCACTGGATTTTGTGATTGGTGGATACATTTGAATAATAGTTGTAGTGACTGGATTTATTAGGATGCAGATAGACGTTATTCTATCACTGACACCATTGAACTGCAAGGTAGATCTTGAAATGTCCTTTTTGACCATGAAACAACACCATTCCTCTTCAAGGTGCCATTCTGGGATAGTGAGCCACGTGATTTTTTTCTTCAAACCAGTGGGACGTGGAGCACTTGCTGATGAGGATCAAGGATTGCCGCCCTCTCTGTGGATTGCGACTCAATGGAAAGGAGAGCAACATTCTCACAATGGAACCAAGAGGTTACATGAAGATAAACTGAGAAAAGATTGAAATTGTCAAGGATTTCGTGTTTCTAGGATCTACAATCACTGATCATGGAAGCAGAAGTCAAGATGGAAAGCAACACATTGCTTTGGGGGAAAACTGCACATGATTAATTAATTAATCATGATGTTGAAAAGCAAGGACGTTACTTAAAAACCTTAGGTGCACTTGACACAAGACATGGCATCTTCAATCACTGCACTGGATGTTAAAGTTGTGCATGGAAAGTCATCAAAGAAGAACCAGTACATTTAAATTATGGTGCTGGTGCAGCATAGCTAAGTGTTTTGGACTACCAAAAAGACGTATGAGTATGTCTTGGAAGAATTGCAACCAGAGTGCCATTTGGAAGCAAGCAAGATTTTGTCCCATGTACTTTGGACGTGTTATCAGACAAGACCAGGCCAGGGAGAAGAACTTCAAACCCGGTGCAGTAAAGGGGAAGTGACACAAGGAAGGCAGCTGGCAAAGTGAATTGGCCCAGCGGCTGCAACTGTGAGCTCAGGCACAGGGGCAATTGGGAGGATGGCCCAGGACCGCGGTGGCAGGGTTTCATTCTGTTGTGCATGACTTGTAAACAACTCGTTGCATCTAACAGCAACAACCACGAGATATATTACAATATGAAAAGGGAAAGGAAATCATAAAATTAAAGTTCAAATAAAAACCTCACTGCCAGTGAGTTAATGGTGGCAAAGAAGGCTCACTACGAAGTCATTGCAATATACTAATTTTGAATTTCCTTGGATTTTATGTCTCTAGTTTAGGACTCTCCGTTTACTCCACTTTAAAGAAACCTTACTGTTGTTAGCTCTGAAATGGGTTGACTTTAAGTTACAAAAAATTACTAATCCTGAAAGTTCTTTTCAGTCAAGACTTTTATAGAATCAGGTATAAATCCACAAGGATTATCTGCAATGTCTTTTTTTTTTAATGAGACAGTTGTACTGAACAGGAATTTCAATTGTGAATGGTTGTTACCATAGAAGCAGGAAGAGCTACTGGTAGAGATCATTTGGCAACCTATTAGATTATTCAGTGGTTATGAAATGAGAACTAGGAATTTTAGAAAAAATACATCATTGCACTGTGAAAGTGATGACTTGTAGGACTTTTGGATTCTCCTCAAGTATAATTATAAAGAGTGTCTTTGAAACTGGAAAGAACCTTAATGTTCTGAAGCATATATTTTCTGTCACCATATCTGACATGCTGAATTGAATTACAGTAAGGCATCCTAAGGAGTGATCCTTTACACTGTAAAGTTTATAGGAACTTGTAATCTTACAGAGTGCTATGCTATCTGCAGATAGACATTGTGATATTTTCAGAGAAACCAACTACATTTGATTTTGAAATTTCATTTAAAATTTAAAAGTTGATAGAAACTTTAAAAATGTATAACTTGATCCTATCCAATATCTGACTTATGTCTTGTGAAGCTGTATAGTTTTATCTCCTCAAACATTATTTATAGCAGTCCTCACACTGTTGTTTAGGCTGCTTTTGTGACTTTAACATAGCCACTGTGTTCTGAAAGTACTGATATATATATTTTTTATAATATATGTATAAATTCTGAAGTCCCTTTTATGACCTAAAAATAGTGACCGATAAATTTATGCATTTTAAATCCTCAGAGAGGATTTAAATTACACCTCTTTTAAAGCTAAAAATATCTTAGGCTATATAACAGTCACCCTGGAAATACAATTACACAGAGATATAACAGTTCTCCTTGTAAACATTTTCAACACTAGGTCCTCTGCCATAAGAAGAGTTTGAACAGTTTTTCAGTTAACCACAAAGCAGAGGCCCATATCATTGTCAGCAGCATGAACACGTTAACACTTCTCACATTTTCATAAATGTTTCCTAATGGGAAAGTGTTTTGAATTGAAAGAAGGATGTTTTGAGGAGGGTAGGGAATGAGGCAATCCATTTGCTTTTGTCTTGCATTTTGTTCTGGATGTCTAATTCCTGCAATAAAAAGGGATGCGAAGAGACGGCTCTCCTTAACCCAGATCTCTGGGTTAAAGGATTTTTACTGTTTTTCAGAAAAATAGACCTATGAGTTTGTATGTGCATGCTTAATTTTGCATCTTCTGCAAGGAGAGCCATGTTTCTGACATTCTTTTTTGAGATATTTTACTAGGTTAGGATTCACTTCAGGCTTTGTATAAACTGACCTAGGCAGATTTTTAGTTGATTTCAACATGCCGGTATCAGGAAATAAGAATGGTGGCCCCTAATGATAGCCTTGCTCCTGAATTGTTTTGTGCCTTGGAGCCAGAGTCTTAAATTCTTATTAGCTTGTTAATATGTCAGACATAATTGGAAAGTATGGAGTGTCTTCTAATTATTATCCTAGAAACCCCAACTCCGTGTTTTCCCAACGCCGTGAAGTTATGTGAGCTTCAATTAATATGTAGGATTATGAAATTACAGATTTAAAGGTGTGAAGTGTGTAAATGTCATTATTCTCATAAAAATTCAAATGTACTAGATGAAACCTTTGCATAAGCCTTGAACAAATTGCGCCCAATAAAGCTGATTCTGAAATGGCCATCAGAGGGCACAGTGGCATTGCAGAAATGAACAAAGTCAGTTCCTCACCTAAGTAATTGAGAGAAGTCTATCTGTGTGACGGAGAAATGTTTAACATTTCAGAAAGCATTCAAGGCTCCCAGAGCTTTTCACTGAACAGGAGATAAGTATATGCTCATTTGAGTATAATCCTACTTTTCTTCCTTGATTTCTTCTGCACAAACACATCATATGTTACTTCTTGAAAGGCTTGAGTGGGATCAGATCAGGAAGGCGGTGTTAAAAAAAGACGATGGCATGTGGTTGCTCCTACCCAACAAGGGAATCTAGGTATATTTTAATTCACCAATTAACATTTCAGAGAAATCTATATTATAAGTAGTTTGTTTCCTCTGTAAAAATGGTCTTTTTGTTGAGAGAAAATAGATTTTTAGAAAAAGAAGTTTTGGAGTAGGTTGACAAATACAGAAAAACATCATAGAATATCTTCCAACATAATATAAAATGCAAAGTGTAAATTTATTTGCTAATGTCAGTCCTACAACTGCTTTCTATTTTAGAAGATAGGATTTCCTGGGAGATATCTTGGAATTATCTGGGAAATATCTGTAGGCTGATGCTATGGACCCTTTAGCCCTCTGCATTTTTTCAGAAACAAATCCAGCCTCCACAAAGCAAGTAGCCTAAGATCAATTTTAATTACCAATAGATTAATCAACATAAAGAACATGCAAAGTGTCATATATACAGCAATTGTTTCAATTTGATAAGATTTCAATGCATAGTTTTCATTGAATATTCCTAATGAAACATTTTTCTAAAATAATGCTTTTGCTACTTTTTGTGATAGGGTAAAAAGAAATAGATTACTATACACTACATAAGCTACAGGTGAAAGGAAAGAAAAATCAATAATTATTAAATAGTTGTAAGATCAAAAAAATTTTTAAATTGCTTTAGAAGTAAACTCTTTGATGAGTGTATCTATGTTTTTAAAATGAAGTCAATCCTCCAGAGAGTAAATCAGTGGGAACATTTTATATTATAGATTGTCATCTATTAAGATATGTCAATGCTCATATCAGAATTAATTTTATTCACCATCAGGTTCTTTGCACCACAGGACTATCCTACAAACTGAACTGATTTTGTATTGCTGAGAATGTCCCAAACAGGTTAGTTAAGAGTAGATATGGTAACATTGCTGCTACATAAGAATCACATTCTGAGAGTTGGTGTCTGTCAGCGGGTTTTGAGATTATAGTCTTAAACAGCTAATAATGACAACATTGCTGTATGTCTTGAAGTACTTATTTTTATAAGACTTAAAAAAAGATTCTTGGGTTTATAAAACAACAGTTATTGACCACCTCAAACCTGTATAAATATCAGAAATTATCAGTGAAGTTAGAGACATGCTTCAAAAAGTTCATCAAATATTTCCATTATATCTTAATTAATTGTTCTTCCCATGAAATTTTGAATCCCCCTAGGATCCCTGGTGGCTCTGTGGGATAAGTGGTGGACTACTAACCTCTAGGCCCATGGTTCAATGGCTCGTCGGCAGAATGAGGCTGGCTACTCCTGTGAAGATTTCCAGAAACCCCACAAAGGGTCACTATGAGTCAAGACTGATGAGATGATAGTGGCTTTATGTTTTTTTTTTTTTGTTTGGTGGTAACTAACGTTTATAGGTGACAGCAACTAACAATACAATCTGTGAATTTCCGATTGAAAAGCAGAAGGTGGTTAATTAAAAAAATAAGTATGCTCTCGCTACCTATGAAGAGTGTGTTCTGACAGTGATTGAGAAGACCTACTAAGATTGGTTCTGATCTCAGGAACTTTTCAGCAAAAGGTAACATAAATCTCGGTTCCATAAAATGAAAGAGAAGCAACGGGGTGTGTTAAACTGGATATTTTAACCTTCTACCTGTGATTTAAGGAGGGAATCAAAGCATATTCTGTGTAACCCGTCATCTCCGAAAGGCAAACAGAAATAAATACTCCAACATCTGTTCATTTGTTCAACGTTTTGTTGCCACGTTTCAGCAACTGGTCAACCAATCAATGGCCGTTTCAAGATCAATTCCTAGCAATTGAGGTTCTAATGAATTTCTTTTTCCCTTAGATTTGTTGTCTACTCAGAGGACATCAGATTTTAGTACTTTGGATAGACACCCCAGCCCTACATTAGCAATTTCTCGACCATACAGGTGGGCAAACCGCAGTTAGAAGAGGCAAATCTATGCCTTAACATTAGTGTTTACAAGTCTGTTCTGGCTGGGTTTGCCATGCTGCCTTTTGCCAAGGCAGTGGATTACCTTTCTGGCTCCACTGGGTGGAATTAGTACTGTTTTTTTAGCCAATGTTAGAAGCACAAAGAGTTACATGTATACAGCTGAAATTTATTACTTAAGATATGAAGAGCCTACTGCATAAAGGGAATTATTTTATACTGCAAATATACTTCTTTCCACCACTACCACCACCCTCCCCCTTACTGATAAAGCAGAAGGAACAGCCTAAGGTTATTTAATTAATTTCTCAACCTGTAGTCAAGACTTCATGCCTTCCTTCACAGACTGATTGATATTTATCTTCTTTAAAGGTTTCAAGGGAAGGGAAATCTATCAGCTACCTTGGTGACCCATCTTAGTGTGGAACAATCCTCATACAAGAAAGAATGAACAACATTTCAGTTGGACATACAGATCAGCATTTACAATAGGTCACTCTGTGCATGGGGACAACTGCGCATTTCTTCTTCCCTCCTGGAGAATCTGAATGACTGCCCTCCACCCAAACATCCCTCGTGCGTTCTGCCAGAAATCATAGTGCACCGGGGAATGCTGAGGGGAAGGAGATCAAGAACAGCTGTCAGGCACTGGATGTAATTTGGGGAAAATGAGAGGTTGCAGGAAACTTGTGAATATCCTCCTTTTCTTACAGTTTTTTTTTTTTTGCTTCAGTGTCTTTTGGGAGGGGCTTGTTTTGTATCCGCTCCTCCCTCCCACATCCTTTCCTTTGGTCACTTATAATGCCCAGCTCATCCTTCTCTCCCCACACAACCTATCAGCGTTTGACCAAGATGAGTCCTGGCGCTTAGGAACAGAACTCTGAAATTCTGTGAGTGGTAAATCAAGAACTCACTGCCATCAAGTGGATGCTGACATGACAGTAGGAGGTGATTAAAGATAAATATATTATTTATATATATAGATATCTATCATATGTATTTTCATATACCGAGTTTAACTGAATAATACAGAGAAAGAAACTGAAGTCAAGTTAAAATCTAGACTGTCCATCTGTACCCCAGCTTAGAAGCAGATGTCCCAGGACTCCTGGTGGACATGTGATGGATGAGAGAAATGTGCACACCTCAGAAGAAATATGCAGCTTGACTCTTGGTGCAACATTTAGGTCCTGATCCTTTATGTTTCCGGAGTAGTCTATGTTCTACTTGACTCCCCCTCTCTTTTTCTTTCTTTTACCACATACACCAAAGTTCCGAATTTTGAAGAAAGCAAGATTTAAAAAGCAACTAAAGCAAGAGTTATATTTTAATAAGATGAGAATTCTGGGCTACTCTCTCTGGAGATGATCTATTCAGAAGTGTACTTTGTGGATGTGATGTCTCTTTAATGAAACCAGCATGAGAAATGCATCATATTACTGCGCAATCAAGCTGTGATAATGTTTCCTTGGAATATTACATCACTGTTTGTGATCCGCACTCATTCCAGATGAGATTTAAAATGGTGACTACAGACTATAAAAATCCAGAATTATCTGGATCCTGCTTTCATTGTTTTTTCCTAGTGTGATACTTTGTGCATTTAGAGTTCAGGAGCATCTTTACTGCTAACCCAAATTACAGGACTGAAGATTGAAGAAAACACTTGCTTTGGTGCTCACACCCTTGCTTAGGGAATGCTGCCTAGCATTGATGTAGGGCTGGAAGGAGGTAGGAGGAGATAGAACACTAGGTTGCTGAACTTTAAAAAGGTGTAACTGAACATAGATAGATAAAAGGTGCAACTGGCATATATTTACATTGAGCTTCCTTTGATATTAAAATGTTACATACATTAATTTTAAAGTTAATTTGTTGCTGTATAGTTTCAAATATGCCTTTGCATGTGGTACCTGTACTCATGTTGTATGGCATTAAATTTATGCTGAAAAAATCATGCAGTTATGACTTTAGGGATGGAGTGGGAATATAGAAATGACTCCAAAATATAAAATATTGTTCCTTTATCTTCTTTTAAAGAATGTATTATTGAAGTCTCTGTAAGCATCTAATACTTTAATGAATATATTCTTAATATTAATTTATTCAGGGAGACGAAGAAAAATACCTCCCTTAGGATCTGTTCTTTGGAATTAGGTCTGTTTCTTATTGCACAGCTAGCAAAATGGTAGTCCTTTATTGATAATTTTTTCTGGTTCATCACCAATATCGAATCAATCAGTGATTAATTTTCAGAGTAACTTTAAAATAAATTTGACTCTGACCAATTTTTCATATGTAGCCTAATTGATTCCACTATTATCTCAATGATTGCAAAAAATCCTTATTGGAGCCCCACTCCTATTACTGATGTATTCCATTTTATTTTGTCCAGAGGAGCTGCCAATTAGTCCTCAAACTTGTTTCGGTTGTATTATGCCTTTGCTTGACATTCTTCAATGCTGTTCCCCTTCTTGTTAGACTTTTGACTGTGACCTAGGTTCTTGGCAGTGTGGTTTCTGCTTCTGCTTCAACTTTATTAAAAAAAAAAAAAGCTTTTTCTTGCTTTTAATCCACACCAATTACACTTTCATCTTAAAGGTGCTCAAGTAGGTTAATTTTATTTTCACCTTCAGGCTTTTATACTTGCTGTCCATTTTGATTGAATTCTGTTTCAGCTCAAATGTCAAATTCTAATGAAGTATGTTTTTGACGATCAATCTAATTTATAGCACTTGTCCCTTCCAGGTGCTCGCCATGGATGGAGTTCCTTTATAGCAAGAAAGAGACTGTCCTGTGTGCTCCACGCTGTTCTTTCTTGGTGGCTGCACTTCCAACCATGGGAATCTAGCATGATACCGGGTCAGTAATGTTTTCCAGCCTTTTCACTTGGTGACATGTTTCTATAGTGTAGTTGTTATCCATTTTCTGTAAATGCAGTTGGAGAACTCTAGTCTAGCACAAAACAAACGTCCAGTAAATACTTCATGAGAGAGCACTTTTGAGAGGTCCACTGGAAGTTATTTTTTAAAGTGGTCACTTTTCATCCTTAGTCTCGGGCCTCATGATCGTGAACATTGCTCAACCTCTTTTCCTTTCCTCATTGATCTGTAATTCCAGGTTTGTCCTCACAGGTCACTAGATGAGGGACACATGGGGGTCGTCTTCCAAAATGCCTATGCTAAACGAACATTAGCTGTCGGTGCCACAATACCGGGGTGGGAAAGAAATCAGGCACATTGATTAGACATTCCCGGGAAAATCCAGAACTGAGCATGCTCAGACCCCAGTCCCGGGGGCCGGGAAGCCAACCTGAGCAGCCCTGCCTTTGGCAACAGCCACAAGCCGTCACCCAGGTGCAGCTAAATGCAGTCCATAAGGTTGGCCAATACCCTCACACAGGGTTCCCCAGCCAGAGGGGCACCGGGGGTAAATCACTCAGGTGGAGGCTAGGGCGCCCTCTTCTTGTTGCGAGCGATCTGCAAGCAAAGGGTGGAATCTCTGCTGGGTGCTGGTGCCCCAGAGGCTGCAGGTCTCCTGCGGCCCGCCTGGGGGCCCTGGTTTTCCCGCGCCTGCGCCCCCTGAACTGTCCATCTTCAGGGGGGAGCGCCCTTCTGGCCGTGTAGGCATTCCAGAGACAGCGTGCACTTTTCGGAGGCTGTAATACGCCAAACTTCCCTGGTGAAAGTCACCTGGATTTACATAAGATCTTCCACCGCATGGATTCTTTCCCAGCTTTGAAGCAAGGACCAAGGAATACCACCGCAGAGACCTCACAGTCCGACCTGGCCACAGAGAGTCCCTATCTTCTGCGACTCCACCTGGAGCTCAATCACACGTAGAACCAGGAAATGGAAGTCTGATGTTTTCACACATTGTCTTGTCAGCTATTAATTGAGGAGATAAACTCCAAAAGGACATAAGAACAGTTCTGACCCCTTGCAATCCTGTAGGACGAAACCGAACTGCCCTGTGTGTTTTCAAGGCTAGAACACTCTACGGGTGGAGAAAGTCAAGTCTTTCTTCCTTGCATCAGCTGGTAACCACAAACTGATGACCTGGGGGTTAGTTAGCAGGCCACCTGGTAGCCACGACGCGTCCAGGACTGCCTCCTACAGGACATAAGAGACTGTCGGTCTCTGCATTCATGAAACATCATTTTCCATCACCTTGTAAGCATGTGGAAGTTGGACATTGACGAGGAAGAGCGAGGAAGAAGCAATGCATTTGCTATCAGGAGAGACCCATCCTTCCCGTGACAAGATCAGCATACTTGGGAGAGGAGAGGGTCAGTGGAAAGAGGAAGTTTCTTGAACTACATAGAATTAAGAACAGATTGAGTTATTTTCCATATTAGCTCAAATGGCCATAGAGAAGCTAAACGTTTACATCCTCTTCCTGACTAAGAAAACTCCTGGCCTGGAAAACTCTTAGTTAAACTATAGCTTTACTGTTTGTAAAGGACCAGAAATAACTATTAGAATATATTTGATCAACTTTTTCCCCCCACTACGATTTGGGACTTTCTTTTAAAACCAGAGGTTTGAATTTTTGATATTCTCTAAACACACTTAGGTCTTAAAAGAAGAACTCTCAGAATGTCTGACAAAGTGTTTCAGTTTGTGCTGCTTCCCACTTGTAGCTTTTCTTTTTCATTTTCCGTTCCCATTCCTTGATCCATTCAGGCTTTTCCCACAAATGATATTTCTAAATTTCATTTCTAAATAGAAGAATAACATTTATTATTAAGAACTGTAACAAATAAGGCTAGAAACAGTTGACAACCACAGTATAATGTTAATTGCCTTTGCTTGGTTTTCCTCTCCTAGGACATCAAACATGTGCTTTGCATATTTGTGAGAGGCACACAGTTGGGTCTTCCTGATGGAATTGCCACTCTTGCAGTTCTGGTCTAACATTTCCAATCTAAACCCTAATGAGGCCCTCCTCTCCCCTTTTCTTCACTACCACTCACTGCCTATAATTTGATTCCACTGATGGTCAGGACCACCAGTCAGGATTAGGAGAATGCTGCTGGCAAAATAACCTATTTATTTCTACTATCAATTCATTTCATCATTAAAGACTAGCCAAGAGAACAATGCTCCCAAAGGAGGCTACCTTTAAAAGTATTTTGTATTCCTTTCCTTAAAGAGGATCAGAACAAATTACACCATGCTTTATACCCATTCATCTCAGTCACCTTTTGAAGGTCAAAATTCTTAGTTCACATCTGGGCTTTCACTCAGTAAAACTTGCTTATTTTCCACGTGACCACATTTTTCACCTCTACTTCACATTGCAAAACTTTCTCATATGCTTTTATAGTTTGTAATTAAAATCCCTCATCTTTTCTAATCATTCATTAACTTTTATTTTTTTAAATGGAAACTTGAAGACATTGATATCTTCACAGTGTTTTCTGGAGATGATATTGTTTTCTTCTCAAATGAGTTAAGGCAATTTTATAATTGGATGTAGAGTGATTTTTGCTGTGAGGTTTTGCAAGAATGGTCCCATTTCCGGTGCACCCTTGTGGCTCTATCCTCATACTCATTCCTGTATTTGAACTCCTTGTTTGTTGGTTTTTTAAATCATTCTGTTAGGGGCTCATCCAACTCTTACCATGATCAATTCCTAAATCAATTGTATGCAGTCCACATTTGCACATTTGTTGCCCTTCTCCTGCTCAAAATATCTTCCTTCTACTTAGGCCCCTGGTATCAGCTTCCCATATAATGAGTCACAATTATCATTATTTTGCCATATCATACACTGTCCAATGTATCCCTTCACCCACTTTCCTGTTGTCCATACCCCAGGGAGGTTATATGTAGATCCCTGCAATTGGTCGTGACCATTGTGCGAATCCACTTCTTTGTCATGGACCACTTTTGTTCTGAGGTGCCCTCGGGTAGCTCCTACTCAAAGCGACTCTACGACAGCACAACCTCACCAAACCCTGCCTGCCCTTCTGCTTTACTCACCCTGACGTTCTAGGGACTGGGATCTTCTGATGACATGTCCAAAGTGCGTGAGCTAGTCTTGCCATTATTTCTTCTAAGCAACATTTGGCTTATTTCTCTCTAAATGAATTTGTTTGTTATTTTGTTTTTTCAAATACTTCAACACCCAAACTCACATATATATAAATTTTCTTTAGTATGTCTTATTATTTGTCTAACATTTAGATGCTTATAAGGCGATTGAAGAGATCAAGGCATGGATGCGGTGTACCCTCACCCCCAATGTGAGATCCTGGCTCTTCCATGGTTTCGAGAGGCCTTGTGTAGCGGATTGTGCAAAGCATTGTGTGGTTTCTGGACTGCGAATTCCAAGGACATTGATGATGAGTCTAGTGCAATCCTTGGTGGCTGCCATCAGGACTGCACCCTCCTGATGATTTGTGCTTCTGCAGTGCACTCAGACTATGCTTCTTCCTCTACAGATATCTTCATTCTTCTGGCAGTCCATGTTATATCTGACCTTCTTTGCTAATATAATTTTCAAAGGCACAATTCTTGTCTGATCTTCTTTATCTATGGTCTAGTTTCACATACATTCAAAGTTATTGAAAGTACCTTAATTCTTACCTTAGTCTTCAAAGTCACATCTGCATCTTTAAAGACCTTCATGAGATCTTTTGCAGCTTTGCTCCAAATAGTAAGTGTTTTAAATTCCTGATTGCTGGATACAAGACTTGATTAAGGATGCAAGTAATATAAAATCCTTGAAAAGTTCGCTTTTCTTTCTGTGTATTTGATAATCACTATTGGTCCAGTTGTAAAGATTTTGTTATCTTCATGTTGAGGTGTAATCCATATTGTAGTACCTACATTCACTTTCATCAGTAAGTGCTTCAAGTACTCTTTACATTCAGCAAGCAAAGTTGTGTCATCTGCATATTATAGGTTGTTAATGAGCTTTCCACCAATCCTGATCCCACATTTTTGTCTGCATAAAGTTCAGTTTATTGGATTATTTGCTCAGTATACAGAGTGAGTAAATATGATAATAGGACATAACAAGCACACTGATGTGTTGTCAGACTCAAAGTATTTTCTCTCAGTGTCTTGAAGGACGCTTGGGTTTCTTAATTCTACACAATTGATTCTTGATCATATACTATCTTTTGAACACTGACCAAATCTTTTTGAGAAAGTAACTGTATTTTTTTCCTTCGCCTTAGGCTCCATTGTTCAATATTTTGCCCATGGAATTCTTCAATAATTTAACTTGAGGTTTGAAAATTATCTTCAGTTTCAATCTATTTCCTTCAACTAATTATATTTCGTTCATCAAAATTTTGGCATTTTTAAGATTCCTTACTCTACTAATTTTCCAAGAGGTGGTTAAGTTTTTAATTTATTTTAAAAAATAATGGTAAGAAAATTTAATATATAATGGTATAAACTTTCCTTTTGCTTTATAGTCATTTTTTTGGTAGCAATCTTTTAGCATTTTAAGCAAGTTTATTTTTGATCCTCATGAATTTTTTTTGTTTCATATGTAACAAATCTGAAGTAGTAATCACAGTGCATGAAAGTAATAATAATAAATGATTCTGGCCATCCTAATTTTCCTAAAATTGTTCTGAATAATTTTACCCTTTTATATGAAATCTCTTATAAAGTCATTTCCAAATTCATATATTCAGCTGTTTATGGTGAGAAGCCAGAGTCACTTCTTATTTTTTCCATAATTTTATGCTATTTCATTTCCCCCCAAATCTTTTAGTTTCCTCTATTTTTTAAAGCAGTTCATCAAGTATTACATGAGTATATTTTACTTCTTTCAGTATTTTCCAAAATTTCAGCACAAATAAGTCATTAGAAGACTCTATTTTTATAGAATTGATTTTGCAAAAACGGTTTTCAGTGAGATTACATAAAGCCCCCTTTCTGCCACGGAGGAAAGTCATACTAAGCATACATTTAACGTGGATCTGAGAGATAGAGACATGCTGCTGACAACATCAGTTGAACACCTGGATCCTGCTGTGCCTAAAGGGAGAGGCTGCAGATTGGGTTTTCCTGAATTCAAACTGTGAGATTAGCATGCAGGAAGTAAATTAGGGAGTACTCTTGGGATCAACACCTGTGGAGAAGGAGGGGCAGAAACAGGATTGGAAAGAATGAGCAGCTGGACTCTATGGCCCTCTCAAAGAAGACCCACTACTACAGTGCAATATAGTAAGTACTATAAGTTCTCTGTAACTATCAGAAAATATTGAGTCCAACAGAGAAGTAGAGTCCTGGTGGGGGGCAGGGGTGGGGTGGGGAGATGGCTGGGTGGGTAGTGCAGTTGGTGCCAGAATAGGTAAAGAAAGTTGGAGGCAGGAGGCAAGTCCTATCTCTTCTTCATAGGAATCATTCTTGGGCAGATGTGGAGTAGAATTCTCCATTTCCCTGGTGTAGAGGGAAGAGATCAATGTGGTCCCCACACCCCTCTTGGAACCTATACCTTTGATACTAAATGAAAAATATTGGAAAGCATATGAGTGCATATAGAATTTCTGCTAAATGAATGTATGGTTCCTAAGCGAACCAAACCTACCCCTGTCTACTTTATTCCAAATTATAATGGCCCTACAGGATAGAGTAGACATGCTCCATTATGGTCCTCAAACTAAGTATTTGTGAATGTATACTGAATCCCCTGTATCTCACTGAGCACTCGGTGGGTCTCATCTACCAACCTTTTGATTGGTGGTCTAATACTTAACATGTGCCACCTGGACACCTTGGTATTTTAGTGTAAAAGGGACAATGTCTGAAAAATGTCGCTGAAAAATGTCTAACATAGATCAGATCCAGTGGAAAGGAATAGGTATGCACTTATTCTGAAAAAAATCTGTTGATGATGGAAAGAAGGCGTTCACTTGTCAACAGAGAGTTTTGAAAAGAAATTGAACAAAAATTTCTAATAATAGGACATTCTATATAAGTAGTTTCAAAGTATAGGGGTAATATTTATTATAAATATTCTATGTAGGAAGTTCCTAACATTAGTTCAATGGTCAAATGATGTCAGGGCATGGGTGTGCATCTCTGTGCTTCTCTTAATCTTACCCCAAGCATGTTGATGGAAATCACATATAGCTGCACTAGCTTGGGACATCATGTCTGTATTTAAGGCAAGAAGAGGCAGGGAAGGCAGAAGAGTTAACACTGGCTTCATATGTCTTCCTTGAATTACAGAACACTAACTTTCCAAATTACACTAATGATTGACTTTTTCTAAGCAACTTTCCCCAGAACTCTGTCACTACTACAGTGCAGGTGATGACATCAAAACAAGCCCACTGCTGTCTAGCCAATTATAATGCCCAGTAACCCTTGGCGGTTTTACCAAACTGTAGATCTTAATGGGAGCAGACAGCATCTTTATGGGAAAGACCACCTCATCCAATGGATTCAAACTTTTGATCTTGGTGTAAATAGCCAACCATGTAACCTCCTATATGACCAGGGATTCTGCCACAGAGGAAACCCTAAAATCATCAGTATTATTTTCCAAGTTGACCATGGAGATGCAATCTTCCATGATTCAGAATCTGGGCCTCTTTGAACACAACCAGAATATACGTGAAATATATAAATATACACACACACATATATATACATTCCTAGAGATTACTATACCTGTGGTGTTTCTAATCACTCATGTTCTATCATAATCTGCAAGTTTTTATTGTGTATGTCAAAAGAAAACCTATGAATCTATAATGGAGAACAACCTTGAATGGTTACTGGAATATCTTGCTTCAACGCAACTCCTTTTCTATATTAAAATATCAGGAAGACTAGATTACTATCAGAAGGTTACTTGGGAAACAGAATAACAACCAGTAGAGGTACAGACTATATATATAGACCATGGTAGAACCTCTCAACTAATTGCTTATGTCTCTAGAAGTAGTTTTCACCCATGAAACATATTGTATGCAATCACAATAACAATTTTAATTCTGAAATTCTAATAGTTCTACTTTCACTTTCATCGTGATCTTATTTACTATTTCCCCTGGAAAGTCCTTGAAAAAACCCTTACGCATTATGGAGCTCATATAGCTCTTGCCTTTGTCTGTTAAAATTGAGCTTAAACTCTTTTATTTTAAAAATGACCTTGTAATTCAGGAATGGATGTGTAACAGAACTACCTCCTTATTTGACCCTTCTCTAAACTTTGTGAATCTGGATGTCCCTTTGATGATCCATTTGGGGAAGCATCAAGTGAGCACAGATGTTTTATCTCCCTAGACTATTGCCTTCACAAACCTGGGACTCCATTCTAGCAGGTAGATTCGATCATTTGTGGAAAGCAAGCAAGTTGGTGTTCTGTTGTGATTCATGAAGTTTTCATTGGTGAAATTTGGGGGAGTAGATATCCAGGCCTTCCTTCCCAGGTTGTCTGCTGGGAAGTTGGAAGTTTGCTGGTTTTTGAGATGCTGGTGGCTTTGTTTCTTATACCATACCATCATATCACATCACCTACAATAATAAGACAAAGTGACATACTACATGATGGAATTAGCATAGGTAATACCACGATAAATACCAAAGTCTGTTTAATAAAGTAAAAGATACTTTCTTTTTTTTTTTTTTGACACCACTGTCCTCTGGTGGTGGGAGGAGGAGGCCCAGTCTTTGCTCCTGGAGAGCTGCTGCTGGAATTGAACCTCCATCTCAGTGGGCCGCAGTCCTGCACACAACCACTACACCACCAGGGCTCAGCGCCCTTTCTTTCTTTTCTTTTCAAAATATTTTTGGGGGCTTAAACAACTCTTAGCATAATCCATACATACATCTATTGTATGCAAAGCACATTTGTACATTTGTTGCCATCATTATTTTCAAAATGTTTTCTTTCTACTTAAAACCTTGGTATTGGTTCCTCCTTTTTCCACTCACTTTCCACTCCTCCCTCCTTCATGAACCCTTGATAATTTATAAATTATTATTATTTTGCCATATCGAATGCTGTCTGATGTCTCCCTTCACCCACTTCTTTGTTGTCCATACCCCAGGGAGGAGGTTATATGTAGATCCTTATAATCGGTTCCCCCTTTCTACTCTACCTTCCCTCCATCCTTGCGGTATCGCTACTCTCCCCACCGGTCCTAAAGGGACCATCTGTCCTGGATTCCCCCTTGATTCTGGTTCCTATCTGTACCAGTAAAATGATTTCTTATTTGCGCAAATGAAAATGCAAATTTGGCATCCTAGGGCAAATTTGTCTGCAACAGGGGATGTCTTAGATAACAAAAGATGACAAGCTACAATGCAGAGACCAATTGCAATGTACTGCCTACATTTGTTCTATTCTTGAGATCAGAATGGGTCAATATTTAAATATTTAGATGGTTGAAAGAGAAAGGCAATATTTTTATGATTATTCCTTACATAGGAATTGGACTATTGGAATAATTATATCTTCATAGCTATTGCACTTGTATATCATATGAATTGGGATCTGTTTTGAAGCCCATTTGTCTTGAAGCCTTACTCTGCATGATATCAGATACCAAGAACCCCCAGTGTGTCTCTGAAAAGCTTAAGGAGAAATAGTCATCTTTATAATAGAGTTCTGAAGAAGACATACAGGACTGTTAAACCATGCATCACAAAGCAAACTTAAAAAATTTAAAAGTTCACTTCTCTTTCTATCTAAACTGTACTATATAATAACAATTATCTTTTGTGTTCAGGTCCAGATGCTTTTCCAGGGGCTCAGAAAGAAGAGTTAAATGACATAAAAGTTCTAAGTAGTTGAAGGTCACTGGAGAGGTGGGAGAGCAGACATCAATTCATTATATATAACAATATAAATTTATAGTATTTATAACAATATAAATAAACAAACAAACAAATAAATGCCTTTTAAGTACTGTTGAGGGCTATGTAGAAATTAAAGCAGACTAATGATTAGAGTGAAAGTATGTTAGATGACATGGTTAGAAAATGCCTTGAAGGGGTTTTATTTGAGATGAAAATTGAATGATGAAGAAAGTTGACCATATGAAGATGGAAAAGGGATTTTGGCAAAGGGTGATGGTTGGGGGGTGGGGGTGGTGGACAAACAGGTTATGGGGACAGAGGAGTAGATAAAAGCCTAATTATAAATGGTCTTAGACCAAATTGGATTTGATTTTTATTTTGAATGCAGTACAATGGAGGACTTTCGATAAAAGGTGGCACAATTGAATTTCTTAAAAATATATATATCACTCTAGATTTGGGGATCTAAGAATATTGGATTAAGGAAAAGTGGCAAGGAGATAGACTAGGTATTATAGTAATACAGGGGAGAGCTGATGTTGACTTTGATTAATGAGTTATACTAATCTTATGAGAACACGAGGATGACCTGGGAAGTTAAATCTTACTTACCTATGGAAGAGAAGCAGGTGAATAGAGAATGATCTTGAGTTCTTTGTGTGTTTCTTTTCTTTTCCTGGAAGTACTAAGAATTAGTTCTTGAAAGCTTTAGTCTCATGCCGTTCGATGGAAACTGACCAAAATCTTCTCAGAGGTGTAGACTATGGAGCATGCATGCCCTTGGTTTTAGATTTTTCTTCAGAAAATTAATTTGACATCTGCTGCCTTAAGTCTGCATATGAAGAGCTGGTTTTGACAGTGATTCTGATTATATGGGGAGATTTGAGATTTTAAATACAGATTCACTCCCTCAAGACATGTACAGTTCTCATTTTAGAAGAGAGTTTGGTGTTCATATTTTGAAGCAAAAGAGTTAAAAAGATAAATAATTTGATGATTCAAATAAAAGGAAGAATAGCATATTTTGGCATTATTAGAGCCATAATGAAGTTTGTGTTAGATTTTGTTACAAATGAACAGAGAAACATGTGCCTTTTACATTTTCCTAAGGTGATAATTGTGTGAGCTTAAAGGTGAGCTGGTAACGGCATTAATTGATAGAATTTGCTCAAAATGTAGCAAACTGGTAACAGGTTCAAATAAGCATTTTTAATGTGTTAATAAGTAAAGGAAAAACACACTAATTATACTTCACCAAAATTAGAACTGAGAATTGTGTCACTATCACTAGCATCTAAAGAAATGTGTAAATTTGGATTGTTACTGTTAGATTCCTTGAGTCAGTTTTGCCTCAGAAGTACATTAAGTGCAACAGAACAAAACATTGCCCGGTTCTGTGCCATTTTCACAATTATTGCTACGCGTAGGCCCTAATTTCAGTCACTTTGTCAATCCGTGTCAGTGAGGGCTTACTTTCTCACAGATCTTCTGCTTTACCAAGAATGTAACTATCTCCAGGGTCCGATCCCTCCTGATAACATGTCTAAAGTGTGTGTGACGAAGCCTCACCACCGTTGCTTCTAAGAAGCATTCTGATTTTACTTCTTCTAAGACAGATTTATCTGTTCTTCTGGCAGTATTGGACAACCTGGTACTAGCTCATATTTTAAAAACATAATAAAAGAAATAAAATTTATCTCTTGACAAACTGCCTTCAGCAGTCCTCAAAAGAATTATGCATCTGCACTTCCAGTCTCCAAACTCCTTTCTTCACATCTCTTATATCCCCTCCCCCTGGGCGCTGCCACTCCTCATTCCACCAAAATTGTTCTCATCAAGGTCAACAAAACCCAAAGGCTGCTAAATTCAATTCTCAACCCCCCATTTTAACCTATTAACGCCATTTCACACAGTTGATAATTCCTTTCTCTGGAACACTTTCTTCACTTAGCTCCCAGGATACCACACACTCTCCTGGCATTCTTCATTACAACTGTGTCTTCTTTCTCTCCTCTTCTTTCAAATTTAATGTTGTTTTGGTTTAGAGTTTAGACCCCGCACTTCTTTCTACCCATGTGAACCACTAAAGGATTGTCTGGTCTCAAGGCTTAAATATCATCCAATAATTGAAAATGGTCAAATTTATATCTTAAGTCCAGATGTCTCCCTAGTTGCAGAAGCACAGAGTCAGCTATTTGACAACTCTGTTTAGTCCTAAAAACATACATCCAAATGAATTCCTATTCTTCTTCTCTACCTCTAATTTCTCTACTTGCCATCTTCCCTCTTATCACTTAGTGGCCACTTCAGCTCCTCTTTATAACTGTTCAAGGTAAAAGCAATGGAACCCTATTTGACTGCTTTCTTCTTCTCACATTGGTTTGTAATCTGTCAGAATACACTGTGGACACTACCTTTAATGTGTGTCTAGAATTTGGCCACTGTTCATCATTTCCTCTATTCAACATTCCTCACCTGGATGGGTGAAATAATCTCTAAGTCGTCTCTCCTGATCTATATCTGGTCCCATTCAGTGTATGCTCAAAGAGTAGTTTGCAGGCAAGATCATACGACTTTTCCAGTTAAAACTCACCAAAGGCGTCTCATTTTCTTCAGAGTCTGAAGAAAAGACATTGCAATGGATTATAAAACTCTCCGGGCCCCTTTACTTCTCAGGCCTCCCTTGCAAAATTCTTTTCTAATTTTTTCACTTTTCTGAAAACTCCCGGGCACATCCCCACTTTATGGCCTTTGAACTGGTCCTGTTTTATCCCCAGGAATGTTGCTCCCCCGAACAAGCATGGACTCAGTTTCTACCTTTTCAGTGAGCTCTACCTTGAAAATGTCAGCCTTTGCCTTGGTATTGTCAAGTCCTTTACTCTTGCTCATTTTGTGACTTGTTATTAGCTTTTACTATTTTAGATGTACTTGGGTCAGCAGTTTGTACTCAGCAACTATATTGCTAAGCTATGCTTCTGGGGCCTATTGCATTCCCCTGAGGGGCTGTAACATTCTTTACAATGGAGTGCGTATTTGTGTGATGTGTATCACCTACAGATCAACAGGATGAAAAACAAGGATTCCTTATGCTGGTTCTTGCCATCTTTCTTCAACTCCTGATGGGTGTAGATAATTAAAAGGGAAATGATAAGAAGGAGGGTTTAAGGAAGCATTCGAAGGAAGAAATCAGTTTGTGAATCACAGTGTGGAAGTGTGTTCATAAAATACCTTATTTTACAGGGAGTGAAAAGGAACATAACATTAACGGGCAGCGCAGTGATGTTCCGTTTCTGTGTGAAATGATCTGTATCCATCCCGCTGGCTAACAGTTTGAATATGCTTCAGGGGATCATACACATAGTGCAGTCTCAGGAGACAGACTATGAATGGGGGAGGGGATACCAACAAGCAAACGTGCATCCTGCGGGTGTGGTTGCTGCATCAGTTTCAAATCTGTGGGAGTGAGTTCGAATCGATGGACATGGCCAGCAATGTTGACGTTTGCCTTAGAGTAACTCAATAAAGACCACAGACATTCAAAATCATCAAGAATTGAGTATAATTTGAGTTGGTTTATATAAGCATGCATATCTGAGCTTTCAAATTGGAGGACCTTTTCTTTTTCAATATTATAGGTGTTTACAAGCAAAATGTTTTGCGTACACATTTATTGCCGATAATATACCATATTTTTCAGACCCTAAGGCACACTTTTACCCCCAACAGTGGGGGGAAAACAGGGTGTGGTACTCCAGAACATTTTAGTATACTGGGACAATTTGGTTCAGAATATTTTTTTCTTGTTTTCCTGCTCTCAAAACTGGGTGTGGCCTGAGCCCCGGTGGCGTAGTGGTTGTGTGTGGGACTGCCGCCCACTGGGATGGAGGTTCAATTCCAGCAGCGGCTCCACAGGAGCAAAGAGTGGGCCTCCTACTCCCACCACCAGAGGGCAGTGATGCCCAAACAAAACAAAACAAAACAAAACAAAAAGACTGGGTGTGTCCTATGGTCAGGTGCGTTTTGTGGTCCAAAAGGTATGGTATATTTAAATTGAACCCCAATTAATACATGTACGATTTTCTTAATCTTAACTGTAGTTTTCTCATCGTGTCATGTTTATAGCACATGTGACCAATATGGCCTTAACATCAGAACTGAGAAGATACTGGGAAAAGAAGGTCAGGAAATAGCAGAAGAAGAGGAAACTCTACAATAGAAGCAAAGAAGTAGACTTAGCTGCAGACACAAAGCTGAGTTTCAGACAAGCATTACTCAGGCGGACAGAATAGGAGGCATGGGATTTCTGGCAAGGAATTTGATATGCTGCTTTAGATGTTTGAACCCAACATAGAAGCCAGTTATTGTACTTGGTATATAAGAAATGAAGTAGATGCCATGAAAGAAGGGAGAAAGCCCAGCTACAAGATTAACTGGATGCTGGATATTTGGGTTGAAAGACTGCAATTTCAGTTGAAAATTTACCATGCTAGTACCGGAGGTTTGCATGAAAATGGGCAGAGAAAGAGAGACAGAGAGAGTAGATCTGCTCACAAGTTGTTATAGGACGAGTACACTAGCAGAAAGAGAGAACGAAAGAACTGAAAAAAAAGCAAAGACAAAAAAACCACTTTGTTAATAAAATAAACTAAAATGTTCACAGGATTAAATGTTGGTTACCTAAAATAATTTCAAATTGCACACTGTTTTAAAATAGACTTGATTATTAAGTCTTGGAAGAAATCTGAACATAAACGTGTTAGACCAGGGTTCTCCAGAGAAACAAAACCAGGAAACTAACAATTATATATTATATATTTATATAAATATATCTAACATAAGAAATAAACAGCTAACCTATAAAGCAGTATGAATGGCTCAGTGCAACTCACTTGCGTGAGACAGCTAGTGCCCTGTCAGCCTTTCGAGTCTTGAGGGCCACCGAGTAGCCCTCCGTAGAGCAATTTGGGCTCTCTGGCCACAGGCAGCAAACAGCAAGGCAGGTCACCAACAGTCAGCCAGATGACAGGGTCCATCAGCCCCCAGCTCAAGAGATGCATCTTCCAGGAGCGTGGCGAAGCAGGGCTTGAAGAAATCTCCACTCACAGTGACACAGTGCACAGATTAGGTTTCCCACGGGTAACATAGCTTGCAAATCGAGGCACAGAACAAGCAAGGCAGCCGGCTGCTCAGAAGATCCAAGAGCAAGAGAAAGGGGAGGCTCGCTGAGCCATTTATACCTCCACCCTTCAATTAATCTCATGTGTTCATTGGCCATGTTGGCACCACGAACCTACCTATCACAATAAATCATGTTTTCATAATTTCAAATTGCTATTAAATATATGCGGATGAATTTATTGAAAGCCAAGTTAAGATACGTTGAATAGTATATTGAAAGACAACTAAAGATACAAAGTAAATGTATTATTTGTGATGAAATCATTTTAACAGTAGCAAGCTTTCAAGCAAACAAATAATTTTAAATAAAAGGATAGCACTCATTTGAGTAATAATCCTTTGAGTCTAGAACTCACATCATTTAAATAAAAATGGCAAAAGTGTCTCAATATTTTCAAAATCTATGTAATGAGTATGCTTCTTTAAAATACAGAACACTTACAATTTCATATTCTTGGTTGCCGAGATTTCTCAATGAAATAGGGAAATCCAGGATTCTTGTTGGAATCTAAGACTCTTTTAAGAAAGACTCTTTGTGCACACTCTCTTTGGAAAAGATCCTGTACTCACCTATGACCCAGCATTGTGTGGAGTGATTTAATAGTCAAAATCGCACTCCTTTGTCTTTGCTCTGTCAATACACCCACGTTCTGGAAGATTTGGTTGAGCCCCCAGCCTACTAACTAGGGATTCTATTTCCTGTGCTTACATTTTTTTTCTTTTTGTATTTTCTCCTTACTGCCTTTTCTTAGTTCAATTCAGTTTCTCCTTTGAAAGGTAAGAAGTGAACATTTTGATGAACCGTATGGATATTGTGTCTAGGCCATATCTGACCTCTCTGCTGCATAAAAGGGAAGAAGGGCCCAGCCCAAGGCTTCTCTCTGGGAGGCAGAGAAGTGGCATGCCTCTGCATGCCAACCTTCTTTATCCTATTCTGGAACGAACTATCCTTCCCAAGGCACTCTGTTTGTCCGCTGGGTTTGATCATTTATTTCAATGAACACATAGACATCACACAACATTTATGATTATGGGAGGTAACAAGGAAACTAACAGGTTAAAACAATAAGAATTATTGTGTCCACAGATCCTTTTCTCAGCCATATTGGCAGGCATATCTCTCTACACTGGCTACACAGTCCCTTGTTCTCTGTCCTTTGCTGGCAGACTTATAAAGAACCTTTCAACAACTGAACTCACTGCCATTGAGTCAATGGCAACTCACAGGGACCGTACAGGACAGGGCAGAACTGCCCCTGTAGCGTTTTGAGACTGTAGCTCTCTGTGAGAGTAGAAAGCCTCGTCTTCCTCCCACGCAGTAGCTGATGGTCTCAAACTGCTGCTCTTGAGGCCTTGCAGCGCAACACGTAACCATCATGTCACCAGGGTTCCTTTTAAACTAACGACTCTGTATCCAGCCTCCTGCTTAAATCGTCAATTTTATTCACCCAGTTGCCCAGGAAGCCCTCTGCTTGACCTCGTGGCTTCTGCCACCACGCCGTTTCTGAGTCCTCTTCTGGTTTTCCACACATGGATCTCCGACGCATGCTGATGGCCCTTCTTGATGCAGATCTCAGGGTTCCATGCTCATACGTAAGAGACAGCTCACTTTGGGGTCCGATTCCTAATTTCCTCCCACACACTTATTCCCCTGTCCCCGCCCGTCATTTGGTGGGAGTCCAGCTATGGATAGAAGAGCCACACCATGTACTTACTGCAAATTGGCTCAGTGACCCTCTGTCAAAATAAGTACCTTATGAAAATCAGAGATGAGCTACTTTGGTTAGTGTCCTGCTCCCATCAACTCTGTCGTACTGTAATTGTTTAAGATATTTACTTAAAATATACCCCTCTCTGGGGTATATTTCTCCTCTTCCTCTTATGCAGGAAAAACTGTAGTTCTTCCTTTTCCCAGAAAATGTTTACAGCACAGAACTAAGTTTACTGAGTACCTTCTCTGAGGAAAGACTGCACTCACCACTTTACAGAGGGAAACACTTTGCTTCCCCACGGCACCCATGAATGGTAGCATTATTATTCCCACGGTTCTGACGAGAATACAGAGCTGCTACAGCTACATCACAGTAGTATTAGGCAAGTTCTGCAGGCCACTTTCCTCACTAGAGAAGGTTTCCCAAACTGGAATTCTTTGAAAAGTTAAAAACTGATGTTTCGAGAACTATAGAAAAGAGGGAAATTCTCTAAAAACAGAAACAAAGGAAGAAGAAAGAAAGAGAAGCCACACCAAGGAGCATTTCCCTGTGACTAAAACGATTCTCCAGGCTGTGAAGGGGAGAGCTATTTCTGGCTTTTAGGAGCCTCAAGAACTGGTGATTAGCTTTGTGAGCAAAGATCAATATATCAGGACTAATATGTATGCTACAGCAGGATGGGCAAACTATGGCTTAAAGGCTAAATCTAACTCCATTCTTATTTTTGTAAACCAATTTCATTGGAAGACAAACATATCCACTCATTTGCTTGGATGTCAAAGATGCGTTTTCATTACAATGGCACAGTTGATTATTTATGACAGGGGATGGTCTTCAAATCTTAAAAACACTTCCTCCCTAGACCAATTACAAAAAGCATTTGCCAGCCCTTATATTATAGTATTATTATTATACATTCTTTAGGATGGCTATTTTAAAATCAAGATATTTTTAGAAAACTTCCATTTTTTTGACTTTATTAAAGTACTTGATGTATTCCAAGAGTTGTGGATGAAGTGAATTCTTGAACAAATTCTTGAGGCTTAATGACATATTCCAAAACCAATCTTATTTTGATTTCTAAGCCTATATATTTTATTTACTAAAATAAAAAATATTGTATTAAGTACATGAAATTAATGAAGGTTAATTTTTAATAAACTTTTTGGAAGTATGGCATTTCATTATAAGCTTGTTATTGCACAACTATATTTTTCTAAGAAACATTTATTATTATTTTCCCTTTGGTCCTAGTCTGTTTCACCCTCCCTTGTAGCAATTTAAAGTGGTGCCAAGGAAAAATGCTTGTTCCTGTCTTGAATCTGTCAAGCTGCTAACTAGTTTCTTCTCAGGTGTCTGCTAAAGGTGAAGCAGGTTTCAACGAATGTGTTTCAGGGACGCTTTGGCTAGTTTTTCATCAACATTTTCAGTTTTCAGAGGGTTCTAACCAGGAGGAAATCATCATTTTGCTCTTTGTGCTCTCAATGTTATTTTGCTAAATTGTTGTGTTCACATTAACCACTGCATGGCTTTTTTTTTTTTTTTGCACAAGCAACAGGGTCCAAAGAATAATTTGTGATATAAATACAGCCTATAACAGTAGATTTGCTGTTGATGTTTGGAATCTAATTCAAATTACTACCTGTAGTGTGATTATTTACCAATGTCTGTGAATTATAATATGGAACCTGAGAGTATGAATGAATAATTATGGCATGAAAACAAATAGAATCTGGTGAACTTTTATCTGACTTCAAAAACTACTTATCAAATTATTTTTGAGTATAATGAACATTTTCTATATTGTATTCTTAATAATTATAATGAACTAATGCACAGTGGTACATCTATCCTATAGTAGTTCTGTCCTATAGGGTCCATATGGAGTTGACACAATGGCAGTGAATTTGCTTTTTTAAATTATATTTTAGTTATTTTACCAACCACGTTATATTTTTCTATGGACTGGTCTTTCTTGATCAACATACATGAGACTAAGTCTCACCATCCTTCCTTCTAGGGTGAGCATCTGGCTGTGCTTCTTCCAAAACAGAATTGTTCTTTCTTCTGGTAGTCAATACTTTGAATATTGTTCACCAATAAAATAATTCAAATGCATCAATTATTCTCCCATCTCTTTTGAAATAGATATAGAAATGGATATTTTCCACTCACTTAGGGAGGCCTGGCGACATTGAGATTGCAATACTAACCTCAAAGATGGTGTTCAAACCCACTAAGCTCTCCGAGGAAGGAGCATGAGACTGTTTGCAAGTGCACATCTTTGCAGCCTTGTTTTAATTTCCTCTACCTTCACCGGGAACCTACATAGGAGCAATTAATGGTTTATTTCGGTTGATGACTGACCTTGTTTGGGCGAACAATATTGGATTTCTCCATCATATCATGCCATAGATGTCGTCAGTTTGATTCCTGTGTATTTCATCTACCAGAGAACATGTGTGCAGTCACTGCTTATACCGTTCAAAAGGTTATTCACAATGAAGAACTCATGTTGTAAAAAGTACCAGTAACTACAAATAATTGTTGAAATTTACACACCAAATGCAAATGAAACTAAAACAAGATGCAATTGAGGAATTCTACCAAGTTCTTTGGTCTGAAATTCGGCAAACACCAGTGTCCCCTCTGGAGCACAGGAGAACAATGGAACTTTCTACTTAAGCTTATCAAATATGTAATAAAGATGCATCTATGACTAATTGAAGTGCATAAATTGCAAATTAAGGAACGTTAGCTGGAAAATGAAGCTTTGCTGATAGATTTTAAGCTGGGGAAGGCATAATAGAATTTTGCAAATCCAATTACTTTTTCCTGGATAATAACTATTTTCAACACAATAAATAATGACAAAACAGTGGACCTTGTCACAAGAAAACATAGGGAGCTTACTAATTTACACAGCAATAAAATTGACAATATCTGTGTGAAGAAATAACAGAGAAGGAAAATGAAGCATGGGTCTTATTGAGAAAAAAATCCATCATTTGATAACATGTAAGTTCCAATGAAGTTGAAGAAAATGAAAAGTACAAGAGCCAAAATATGACTTTAAGTGTAACCTACCTGAACTTTGAGAACATCAGAAGAGTAGATTTGACTCACTGCACACTAATAACAGAACACCTGTAAACTGTGGGATGACACCAAGAACATAATACTCGAAGAAAGAAAAATGGTTATGAAAGCATGGACAAAAGGAAAAGGTCAATGTGTATTTCCAAAGAAATTCTTAAAATAGATTTCTATCATAGAGTAACTAACAAAAATGGAAGAAACAGTGAAGTAAAGCCTGAACAGTGAATGCTACCAGGAAGCTTAGAAGACTAAATAAAGTATTATAATGAAATATGTGGACTTAAATAACCAAACAGAAAAAAAAAACAAGCTCAGCACATGTCAACTTGAAAGGAGTGAAGAAAAAAATTCAATCTTGGAGTGACAATATGGAGAGATTCTATAGACAAAATATTAAAAATTCAGAAAGAATCCAAAGAGGAAGACAGAATACACAAAAATCATTGTGTAAAGATAAATTGGCCAGTAATCAACTATTTCAAAAGGTACCATGTAAGAAAAGCAAATGTACTGAAAGAAGAATAGAAAGAGACCTTGAAGAAATTAGCAAAAAGCAAGGCTTCAAGAAAAAGGCATATAAATGGAAATATTTCAATACTCTGGCAAAGCACTGGAGTAACCCACCTATGCTAAGAAATTTGGACTACAGCTACTTGGCTAACTGACTGGAAAGGATCCATATTGGTACTCATTCTAAAGAAGTTAGCCTAACAGAATGCATCAATTATTGGATGATAACATTAATAACACATGCAAGTAAAATTTTGCTGGAGACTGTTCAATGATGGTTGCAGCAATAAATCAACCAAGAGTTTCCAGGTATTCAAGTTGAAGAGGACATGGAACAATGGATATCATTGCTGGTATCACATGAGTACTGACTGAAAGCAGATAATACAGAGGGATATTTACTTGTGTTTTAATAATGATACAAAGACATTTCATTGTGTGAATTATAACAAATTACAGATAGTATTGAGAAAAATAGGGATTCCAGAATGCTGTGTTCATCCTGAATCTATACATGGATGAAGAGGGAGAGCAAGAAACAGAACAAAGAGAGATGCCATTGCTTAAAATAAGGAAAGGGATGCATTAAGATTGTATCCTTTACGTGTACAATATTTGCTCAGCTAGTCATCAGAGAGACTGTCTTAAATGAAGATGAATATTGCATCAGGATTCAAAGAAGGTTTACTAACAACCTGCAATATGTAGATGGCACAACATTGTGTCCTGGAAATGAGGATTACTTGAAGTTCTTGCTGATGAGGTTGAAGGATTGCAACCTTCAGTGTGTTAGTCAGGGTAGACTGGAGGAACAAATTCATAGACTCACATATGGATATGAAGAAAAGGTTTATATACAAGAGGAACAGGACATTGAGCCCAGTCCAGTTCAAAGTCATAAGTCCGATATTAACCCATATGCCCAAAATCAGTCTATAAAGTCTCCTTCCGACTCACGAAGTCACAGGTCAGAGAGTGCAAAATTCTGGCGCTGGCAGGGGTCTCCACATGGTGCCTCACTTCCAGGGATTAGGGTCCATCAACAGTAGAAGCAACTCATCGCTGGCAGGGGTCTCCATGTGGCTGCCCCATCTTCAGAATCTGGCTCCATCAGGGAAAAGCTGTGGTCTCTCCACCTGCTCCTTCAGCTTCTTGGACGCTGCTATCTTGTCTTGTCCATGATTAATTGTCTCTGAGACTAACTCCCAACAACTGGGAAAGATAGCTTCTCATCTTCAGGAGGGAAATATCGCGAGATTTCCCAGAAGTCTCAGGAGTAAGCCATGCCCACATAGAGGCCTCATTAGCTACTCAGTGGCTATCTCCAGATTAACAGGTTAGACTCCACCCTTACATTTCAATCATAAAATTAGCAGAAGCACATGACTGCCACATTCAGTATGGATTAGAATTCAATGTAAAAAAGACCCAAATCCTCACAACAGGATCAATATATGTTATCAATGTAGCATCATGATAAACAGAAAAAATTTGAAATTGTCTGGCATTTCATCCTTCTTGGAATCACAACCAATGCTCATGAAAGAAGTACTAAAGAAGTCAAATAATGCATCACACTTGACAAATATGCTGCACAAGACCTCTTTAAAGTTATGGAAAGCAAAGGAATATTGAGGACTAAGGTGCACTCAATATAG
This sequence comes from Nesogale talazaci, assembly GCA_004026705.1. Taxonomy (NCBI): domain Eukaryota; kingdom Metazoa; phylum Chordata; class Mammalia; order Afrosoricida; family Tenrecidae; genus Nesogale; species Nesogale talazaci. The sequence goes on along the minus strand of PVJH01001635.1, from coordinate 143,639 downwards.
CAATGTGATTGTCTAACATCTCATATGTGTGTGGGAGTCGGAGGAAGTCCAAAGAAGTGATGCATGTCAATTATGGTTTCTACCAAAAAGTTTGAAAGCACCACTGATGAACAGAAAAAGAAACGGACTGATCTTGGAAGCAGTACAGCAGAAATGCTTCTGAGAAGTCATATACTTTGGAGATGTTTTCAGAAGAAACTTGCCGCTGATAAAGGACACCATGTTCAGTGGAGCAGAGGAAGGCCTCTATGAAGATAGAGTGACAGCAATGAGCTCAAGATGACAGTAACTGTGATGATGGCACCCAACTCGACAGCATTTGGTTCAGCTATATGTATTTTGGCTGATTCAAATATATCTTGATAGCATCTGACAACAACATATATGTGTACACACATGCACACACAGATGTATATAACTGAAGTGAAAATCCTAAGTGAAAAATTAACTTATGTGAGGAGAATATGTAATAAGGAACTTTGTTCTTGAGTTAAGCAAAATGTTGGTAGTTCAACCCCGCCAGTAGCTTTGGAGAGAAAATATAAAATGATGCAGTCAGCATCTATAAATATTATAGCACTGGAAACCCTACAAGGAAGTTCTACTCTGTTAATTAGCATTGCTAATTGAGTTAGAATTATACTATGCTGGGTATTTTAGAGTTGCATAAAGATATTGTCTATTTTACCCTAAAACAAAAGCTTGTCCTGCAATTTTTCAGATCGGAGATATTGTTATTAACTTTGCTAAAACATAGATTTACTGTCTGGCATTGTTCTTTCAACCTTTCAATTTATGAAGTAATATGTGTTTTTGATCCTAACAGGGATCTGTTTTGTTATTATCTTTCTGGATAAGTATCTCCCTCTACTTTGGCTTATGATTTGAGATTGATTAGGTCAAAGACAGTACCACCTTAGACTTGTGTTCATTTAAGGAAATTATAGTTTTCAAGAAAGATGGAATAATACCTTGATGAAAAATATCTGAGTAAGCAATATGTTCTTGAAAATGAATAGACATTCTACAATATTAGAAATCTTTCCTTATGAAGGGAATTCAAAATGTTAAGGGAAAATTGATATAAAGATAATATTTTTTTTTACTATGAACTTTTTGAGGCTTCTTCCTACATGAAGAAAATAAAGGATAACTACTACTTTCCTGCCAGTTCGTTCTCCCGTGATAGCTTGTATTTTGCTATGCCACTGGTTATCTCAACCAGTTGACTCACCCAAAGAGCATCAGTTTCAATGGAGTTCCAGGGTAAGAAGAGACTGTGAAAAAGGAATAGGTTTCTTATAGAGGAATTAGGCACTAACACCCCTAAGAATAACATAAACACATTGTTATTCCAAACCTCATGAATATAAACATACCATTGTCAGATCTATTGCCAAAACATGAATGCCTCAGGATGGCAGGCACTGAAAACATGACTGAGAAAGAACTGCCTTTTCAAAATTGAGTTGGCCTTAATGAGGTGGATGAAGCAATTCTGTGGGAGTAAAGCCTTCTAGATCGTCTTTGCTTTATAGGGCATGAATCAAAAGAAGAAGGAACAGTCCAAATAGTTGTTAATTTGAGGAACTTGGAATGCATGAAATATATGGAAATTGTCAAAACTAAAATGGAGTGTATAAAGATAGACCTCCTAAGCACTAGTCAACTGAGATGGACTCTTACTGACCAGATGGTTGACCAGGTCTGGATTGATAGATTCAGGAGGGATGGCTTCATGTTAATTGTCAAATTGGGGATTACAAGATCAATCTTGAAGTACAATGCTGCCTGTGATAGAACAAGTTCTATCCACATACAAAGAAATACAGTCAATAAAAATATTCAAATTTATGTACCAACCATTAAAGCTAGATATGAAGAAATTAAAATATTGTACCAGCATCAGCAGTTAGAAATTGATCAACATATAATCAAGATGCATTGATAATTATTGGCAACTGGAATGCAAAAGTTCAAAATAGAGGATGAAATAGTAGTTGGAGAATATGGTTTTGGTGATAAAAATAAGCTGGAGATACGATGGTAAGATCTTGAAAGATCAAGGACTTCTTCATAGGCAATACCTTTATTCAATAATACAAATGGTGACAGTACACATGAACTTCTCCATATGGCATAAACAGAAATCAAATTGGCTTTATCTGTGGGAAAAGATGATGGAGAGGCTCACAATCAGCAGCTAAAACCAGACCAGGCACCTACTATAAATTGCTCATATGCATATTCAAGTTGAAGTTGAAGTAACAAGTTCACAGAAGCCAAAAATATGACCTTTAGTATATTGCACTTGAATTTTCAGACCATGTCAAAAACAAATTTGCTGCATCGAATGCTAATGATATAATGAGCTGGGGGAATGATATCAAGAACTTCATACATGAAGAAAGCAAAAGGTCATTAAAAGTATAGGAAGGAAAGAAAAGATTAGAATGGATCTCAGAAGAGACTCTGAAACCTGCTCTTGATTATAGAGCAGCTACAGCAATGGAAGAAACAATAAAATATGAATAGAGAATTTTGAAGGGTGATTTGAGCCGAGTCAACTATTATAATGAAATGTACAAAGACCTAGAGTTAGAAAATCAAAAGGGAAGAACATGCTCAGCATTTCTAAAACTAAAAAAACTCTAGAAAGAAAATAAAGCCTTAAGTTGAGTCATAATATTGAAAACAACTTTTGGGGAAACATTGAATATGCAGGATGCATTAAAATAAGATGAAAAGGCAGGGCAGAGGAATACTGTGTGGTTCATTGATGCTATACTGTGCCCTGGTTGACTCATCCCTTCTTTGGGACATTTCTGTGAGGAGACGTCTTTTTCTCTACAGACTGGTTTCAGGTTTCTGCTCTTACGTCCATTGTTCTCAACAATACATTTTATTTCTTTGTTTTGGGTCTTCTGATGCTTGCTTCCCAATCCCATTGGCACCTCATGATCCCAGAGGCTGAGATACTACATTCCTGTGTGTTTGTTACTTCTCAGCTAGATGGCCGCTGCTGCATGTTTAACTTCAAGTCTGTAAGCCCAGATGCTGTATCTTTTGATAGCTGGCCACCATCTGCTTTCTTCACCACATTTGCTTATGAACTCATTTTATCTTTAGCAATTGTGTTTGTTTGTTTGTTAGAACAACAATTGTGTTTGTTTGTTTGTATCGAGGGTGTGCATTAGCAGAGGTCTGAAGTCTATCAATTACCTCAGTATATTGCCAAATAAATATATGTACACAGGCCAATGACTACTTTTATGAATTAATGTGTTTATATGTGTACACATGTATGCTTATATCTCTATCCATAGCTTTCCCTCCTTGATCTTCCCTCTGTTCCTTCTTACTTTCTTCCTACTCACCATAATGTCTGTCCTTCTTCGGCTTCTTGATAATTCCTCTCAGCTAGATCGGAGCATGTGCACAGGTATAGATAAGAGCTCACTACACACAGAATCCACAAGTATCAATATCAAGAGGGAAGGAAGAAGTTGGGGAGGGGAAGAAAGGGGGACCTATTGCAACCATCATCATTCCCTCAAGGGGAATGAACAACAGAAACTGTGGGGGAAGGGAGACAATGGTTGGTGTAAGATATGAAAATAACAATAGTTTATCAAGGGGTCACTAGGGTGAGGGGGTAGCAAAAAAAGAGCAGTTGATACCAAGGGTTCAACAGAAAATAAATGTTTAGAAAATAATGGTGGCAGCATATATACAAATATGCTTGATTCAACTGATGCATGGATTATTGTAATAGATGTAAGAGCCTCCAATAGAGTGATAGCTTTAGTCATTTTATTGGGGGCTCATATAACTCTTATCACAATCCATCCATCCATTGTGTCAAGCACATTTGTACATTTGTTGCCAACATCATTTTCTAAACACTTGTTTTCTACTTGAGCCCTTGATATCACTCCTCATTTTTCCCTTTCCTCCCTACTCCCCCGTCCCTCATTAACCCTTGATCATTTTAAAATTATTATTAATTTGTCATATCTTACACTGTTCAAAATCTCCCTTCACCCACTTTTCTGTTGTGGGTCCCCCAGAAAGGAGGTTATATATAGATCCTTGTAATCGATTTCCCCCTTCTACCACACCTTCTTTCCACACTTGCACTCTCACTATTTGATCCTAAAGGAATCACCTGTCATGGATTCCCTTTGTTTCCAGTTTCTATCTGTACCAGTGTACTACCTCTGGTCTATCCAGATTGGCAAGGTTGACTTGGGATTAACATAGTGGGGGTTGGGGGAGGGGAGGGAGCATCGAAGAACTAGAGAAAAGTTGGAGCTGCACTACAACCTGACTGGCTTGTCTCCTCCCATCGACCCTTCTGTAATGGGATGTACGGTCGCAAATACAGATGGGTTTTGGGTCCCCAATCTGAATTCTCCCTCATTCACAATTTTATGATTTTTGGTCCTTGATGCCTGATCACTTCAACACCTCATGGTCACACTGGCTGGTGTGCTTCTTTCATGTGGGCTTTGTTGATTCTGAGCTAGATGGTCATCTGTTTACCTTCAAGCCTTTAGGACTCCAGACCTATATCTTTTGATATCCGGGCATCATCAGCTTTCTTCGCCACATTTGCTTTTGCAACATTTGTCTTCAGCAATCATTGGGAAGGTGAGTAAGGATGAAAAGAATAGAGAGAGGTACTTTACAAAACAAACTATTCCATATTTAGCCATTTAAAAAGTAACCATATGATCAAGAACCAGTTGTGCTAAAGGACAAAGTTCAAACTGCACTGGATGCATTAGCCAAAATTGAAACTCCAGATGTCCACAGAAGAGAAATTCAAATATTTCAACAAGCTGATGAAACATTAGAAACACTTAGTCACTATATGTCACAAATTTGAAAAGAGCTACCTGGCCAACAGAATGGAAGTGATTTGTAGTTTTACCCAGTCAGGAAAAATCTGACGGAATAGAATGTGCAAATTGTCAAACAATATTATTAATATAGTATGCAGTTAATAATTTGCTTAGTATTATTGAACAATGGCTGCAGTAGTATATCAACAAAGTTCTGTCAGAGATTCAGGCAAAATTCACAAGGGAACATGGAACAAGGAATATAATTAATAATGTCAAATGGATCTTGGCTGAAAGTTGAAAGTACCAAAAGGTGTTTACTTGTATTTTATTGATGATGCAAAGGCATTCACCTGTTTGAACTGTGTACAGCCTTTAGAAGAATGGGAATCCCAGAATATTCAATTATGCTCATGGAGAATGTGTACATGGATTATGAGATAGTTGTGCAAACAAAGCAAGTGATAACTGTAGCTTAAAATCAGAGAAGGTTTGCATCAGAGTTGTATCTTCTCCCATACATATTTATATGCTGAGAAAATAATCAGGCATTATGTATAATATGTAGAAGAATGCAATAACTGGTTTGGAGGCAGGCTTACTAATAAATTTCAAAATTCAAATGACACAACCTTGCTTCCTAAAAGTGAGGATGGCTTAAAGCACTACCAGATGAAGATAAAGGATTGTCACCCTCTCTGTGAATTACAATTCAATGTAAAGAACACCAAAAATATTCACAACTGAACCAAAAGACATTTTGAATTGGGTAAATTCACTGTGCAAGACCTCCTTAAGGTGCTGAAAAGCAAGGGTATTACTATGAGGACTAAGGTCATGGTATTTTCAATCATTTCATATGCATGTGTTAGTTGGAATGAGGAAGATGGAAAAACTATTGTTGCCTTTGAATTATGATGCTGCAGAAGAATATGGAAAGTACCAGTGAACTGCAACAAGAGCAAACAGATCAATACTGAAAGAAGTGAGGGCAGAATACTCCTTAGAGGTGAGGATGGAGAGATTTAATCTTACATACTTAGGAGATGTTAGGAGAGACCAGTCCATTGAAAAGAGTATCATGATTGGTAATGAGAGGGAAAACAAAAAATAAAAATAAAAGAAAGGCCCTAAGCAAGATTATTGACACCTTGGCTGCTACATAGGAACAATAATTGGGATGATGCAGGACTAAGCAGTATTTCATTCTGTTGTATATAAGGTCACTATGGGTTGTATCCCTTACCACAAGTACTTCATAGGATAAAAATGTTACACTGGTCAGAAATAGATAATAAGTTGAATGTCAGAATCAGGGAAAATCATTCTAATGAGGAGGCATTAACTATCTGAGTGACAAGAAGAATGTCATGCCAAGAGTGACTAGTGTATGTCATGCTAAGAATGCTATGCCAAGAGCGTCTCATTCAAGAGTCCAACATAGAATGAGCCTGACCTCAGCAAATAGATAATTGGACAAAAGGAGGTTAGAACTTGAAGTATATTGAATGTTCATGTAAATAAACTTAAATAAAGGATCATGAGCATTAAACAGGTCTGATTACTTCACAACTCTTTCACTTGTTATCTGAAATGTGAATTTTAACCCTTAAACAAAAACAAAGGTAATGTCTCAACTGCAAAAATCCCTATCAATAATTAATACTGTTATTCATGCATGCCCTTTGGTTTGCTATGAGAAAAAGTATTCAACTGGCAAAAAAAGTCACTACATAATAAACATTTTAAAGCTTTAATCTTCCCAGTAACCAAAGGAAGGAATAAATAACAGTCTTATCTTTGCAGTTTCTAGAACTTGCGTGAAAATCAAGAATACAGCATCTGGGGTCTTAAAGTCTTGAAGATAAACAAATGACTATCTAGCTCAGAAGTGAAAAACCCTCATGGATGAAGCACACTAGCCCGTATGGTCATGAGGTGTCAAGGGGATCAAGTATCAGGCATCTAAGGCATAAATAAACCATAAAATAAAGGCATAAAATAAAACCATATCCAAGGTGAATGTTGGTGGGGAGTGGGGGCATGGAGTGAAGATTCAATGCCCATCTGTAGACAATTGGATGTCCCTTCACAGAGGGATCTCAGGGAAGAAATAAGCCAGTCAGGGTACAGTATAACACTGATGAAACACACAACTTTCCTCTAGCTTTTTGGTGCTTCCTTCACGCCACTATCATGACCTCAATTCTACCTTATGAGTCAGGTTATACCAGAACATGCACACTGCTACAGGTAATAGCCCACATCACAGGGAATCCAGGAGAGACAACCCCCTCCGGGCCAATAAGGAAAGTAGAGACACCAGAAGGATTAGGGAAGGGTGGGATGAAAAAGGAGACTAGATCACCAGGATCAACTAGAACTCCCTCCCAGGGGGACAAATAATGAAAAAGTGGGTGAGGGGCGATGGCGGATGATGTAAGATATGGAAAAATAATCTATAACTTATCAAGAGTTTCTGAGGGGGGCAGATGGGGGAGGGAGGGGGGAGAAATGGGAGCTGATATCAAGGGCTCAATTAGGAAGAGAATTCTTTGAAAGCGATGATGGTGGCATATTTGCAAATGTGCTTGACACACTGGAGGAAAGTATGAATTGTGATAAGAGATATAAGAGCCCCCAATAAAAGTATTAAAAACAGAAATAAAATTAAGAATCTGAGTAGCAGTTGTTATATAAATTTTCCTTTGTACCCTTTGGAATGTAGAGAAGAAGAAGAATCATTATCCTTCCCATGTAGACTCTATGCATATTTTTATAGATGCAAAATCTTAAGGTTAAATGTAGTCTAGAAGTACTCAATAATTTATTTATAATTTATATATAGATTTGAGAACTATAAAAGAATTTAAATATAATATTTATTAGTCTAGTCACCATTAATGATAAATTTATGATTTTATACATGTATATAATGACACTATTATTGTATTTTCCATGAGATACCTTTATGTATCATGTGCATATAAGATTTCAAATATAGATACTTTAACATCTATATTCTTTCAACATTCAATGTCCATGGTTTTTCCTGTGAAATAGGATTCTGTCTTGGAGATTGTGTGAGCCCATGTCATAGTCCATGCTTATTTTCCCCTAAATATCTCTGCAAGACAGTGAATTATTTAATGTGGCTTTTCCAGCTGAAACGTTTAACTTCTACCAAACGAGCATTCCCTGAATACGTCTGGTTAGAGAGTCAGGGGCAGATACTGATAGAATTCACCTGTGGGTAAATGTGAACAGGCTCTCCTGGAGGACTATCCTGATGCGTATAAAATGAGCCCTCTGAGGAGCAGGAAGAGAGATCTCATTGCCAGCAAGAGCCGGGAATGGAGCATGTTCCCTAGAACTGAGATCTCTGTGCAGTGAGTAGAATTAGAAGAGCAGCCACAGAACCAGGAGTCAAAGCATGGAAGAGAGTGATAGACTTACCAACCCATGAAGCAAGGAATAAATGCATTTTGTTCAGGAGGCTTGCTTGAGGAGCGGGGTGCCTGTGAGCATGAAATTCAGGGAATTGGGTTTGCTGCCTCTTGGTGCATAAACTGAAACCTTTGAGTTGAGGCTTATAGCAGGTGACATGCTCTTTGGGCATATGTTAGCAGACTGTATAGAACTTTGTAACATACCCTTATAAACAACTCAACCCTGACCATTTCTTGCTGGAAATATAACTTGTTAACTTCCTTTAAAAATAACAAACCCTTGGATCATGAATTTTGTTTGAGTTATGTGTAACCATTGCAATGGATAGTAGAATCAAGAGAAGTAAAACAGAACAGTAATTATGACACCCCAACCTTTAATAATCTTTGTGTCTTAGTGTTGGTCATCATGAAGATGAGAGGGGTTCACTTTTGTGTTTGGTTTCCAATCCATTCCAATCAGAGCTCTTGGGCCCAGAGGACATGTTCCACTCCTGGCTTTCATGCCACTGGCAACTTCTCATCCTCCTCTATTATCATTCGCTTTCTAAGTTTCAATAGAGCTGATCCTTTAACAGCTTAGAACATTTTTTTATTTGTGTTGCTGGATCATCATGATTGTTAAGTATGGCAAAACTCAATCATTAGAAATAACATTTATTGGGTATTCTCCATCTTTGTATTGTTCAAGAAACTTTTATCTCAGTTCCAAGGGTGTCCTTTTTTGCCTCTTGTTATTATTATAACTGGTCCTGGTTTTGCTGTGTTTGCCATCTATGATGCACCTCCTAGTAGTATTTTTTAAAATTCAGAGATAATACTACAACTCTCAGAAGATGACCAATATATAAGATTACAAGCTGCTGCCTACAAGTTGAAGAACACATTTTATATAGTAGACTTTAGATAGAAAGTGTGGTATAGCACAGACAGACAGACTCCAATGATACAGATTTTTAAATAACTATCAAGAGAGTGTTATTTTTTATATATGTACTACATTATTGCTTTTTATAGAAGAGTCGTGAGATATGCATGTTATATACAGGGATCCATTGCGTTCTCACATCAGTTTCTCCCACTGAGATTTATGATATCTATTATAATCTTAAGGAATTCTGTTGGTGCTGTGACTTAGGCATTGGACTGTTGACAGCAAAGTCATCATTTCAAACTGCCACCAACTGTCTGCTGAGACTGTCTGCTCCTTACAGATTTGTAGTCTTGCAAATTCTATGCAGGGTTTCTATGAGTTGTACGTAAATCAGTGTCAGACAGTTTTTAAATTATATTGTTGGAGACCATGGATAATATGTGGTCAGACATTGTCTGAACAGATGCTATGGGGTGCATCACTGTATGGACCTACATATCTACACCTAGCTCTTTCCACTGTAGAAATCACGATTAGTCCAGTTTGAGAAAAATGTAGTTGAAATACCTTAAACATTTGCATGAAAAATTGAGATTTGAGCACAGTTTATTCTGACCCCAAAACTCATACTCTTCATTATGCCATGCTGAATAGGGAATTTTTCATTAAATTAGCGCTTGGTGTTGGGTCCTTTGTTTGTTAACTTGTTAACCCCCTCCCCAAAGTTAATGAAAATATAAATAAGTTAACAAGGGAGAAAATTTGCTTAGTCTGTGTGGCAACTATTTTTAAGACCTTTGCAGGTGTCTAGTCTCATAGAATTGACACCTAAGCAAAACATTTAAAGTTACATAGTTTACTGAAGCAGAATGCCAAGATATTTATTGGAAATATGTTGTTAATCAAAACTAATCATTGCAGGCTATAACGATTTCCTTTTTGACTCAGCTGGTTCACAGACAAAGGGGTCTGAGGCACAGGTTTTTAAATGTGAATGAAAGAACTGGCTCCACAGAGCCAGCTGATCAGGCTGCTCTGAAGCTCTTGCTCCACTGCAGTTTGAAACGTTTCTTTATACATAAATTGAATGATGATGATCTTCCACTCTGTCAAGTGGCTCTCTTTTGGTTATAACAAGTAATAAGCATTTTTCTGGAATACAATGAAAATCTAGAGGCTTGCTTTGCATTTTTTAAACTTTGATAAACTTTATGCCACCCTTTTTTTCCAGGAAAGTTTTCAAGATTTCAACCTATCAAGGTCATTTATAATGACTGAAGCTTATTATGTTGAAGGTGTAAAGATGAAATGCCTTTCTTGTAATTTATCATCCAATCTACTATTACATCAAGAAAAGTTTTAGCAGTTGGAGAGAATAGAACCATTGACTGCTTGACAAACACAAATTTCTGCACAATGACTTGCAAGTAAGAATGAACTCCACCCCCAATAGCCCTGATGATTGATTCCTATGTGCAGTGGCTTCTCATTCACAATGTACTAGCCTACCTTCTTGGGTGGGACTCTGGTGGGCAAAGTTTTAAAATTTTGTGTTATGTTTCATCACGGTGACTGAAGCCTTACAAACGTAGTCATTTCATTGCTACTACTGAAAGTGTTTTACTTTCATTTGAAACCGTGTCCACAAAGTGGTCTCTCTGCATGCACCAATTCTGTTTGGCGCCTGGTCCTAATCTGTGTCCCTTAAAGCAATTGTCTTCTCAGTGACTGGATTAGTGGGTACCAGAAAAGCTAGGCACCAGTGTATACATCAAACAGCCTGTGGGAATAATGGCCAGTATGTATGGTGTTTTCAGGTACAGATAGCATAATAAAAAGAAATCCCAATAAAATATTATGTGGTTTATATATATATATATATATATATATATATATAATGTGATTATACATTGGTGAGAAAATTTGGGGGAGATATCAATTCTTGCTTTCTTTAAGCAGAATGAATGCCTTATTATTTAAAAGGAATATTTTCAATCTTGTAGAAGAAATAAATGAGAAATGATGCTTCATGTCAGTGGGGTGTCACTATCTTACACATGTGATGGAAAATTACTGAAGAGAAGCAGTCACATCTCAGTGTCTCAAACTTGTTAGGAAGTGAGAGTGGTTTCTCTCCACGGAATTGTTATTGTGAAAAAAGCGCGGTAGCTTGTAACACCGAGGTGCTTGGTTTCAAGTCCAAATTTATATTGGATCTTCAACAAGGTGTGGGACTGTAATAGGATGTGGTGGCTTGATATAAAGTAGTTTATAGGGCTGATCTGTAAAAGCCCATAACATTCAGCTGACTATTTTCTGCTTTGATTTTTTTTTGAGATAAGACATGTATGGTGTCCACATTATACACTTTGAATTGTTTAACACAAGTAAAACAATAAGGACCATATGGACACATTTCCTAAATGTCATTGCTATGGATATTTTTAAAAAATTTAAATTGTTGATGATAAAAGTTAAGAAAATAAAGCAAAATGGAAACTACCATAGAAATACTGACACATATGGTAACGTCAGGACAGTTTAAAATGTCTTTAATCATTGTTTTCAGAAAGAGATAGGAATAAATCCAACAATAATAAAAGGAACTATGACTCTAGGACTTTCTCTTAAGTGGAAAAGATTTCAGGAGAAAATCTCGCTTTACTAGATGCAATGTCTGGGAGTGAAATTTTCATCTTTTCTTTTGGGTGGCTGCGCTACAAAATTTGCTGCAGAGTTTCCAGTTGCTGCCATGCTGACAGGTGAATGATGATAGGTCACGATCACAGATCTGTTTTAGTATGCTTTCACAACAGACTCTATCCCTTTTTATTGCAAATAAATTCTAATTCACCTATTTGAATATGTTGCTTTAATTTTATTTCATAAAGTAATATCCTTAAGATAATTTTTATGTCAATAGAATCAATAATTTCTTTTGCTTATGAGATTTAAATTTTATTATATGTGTATGTGAACTGAACTAAAATTGCTACATTTGTATATATTAAAAGATATTTAATATTTATTATTTTTTGATAAATTTAGGGATACTGATCATTATTTTTTCAGGACCATGGAGTACTCACATGTCAGGCTTTGTACTTGGTAGTAGCTAATGTAAAAAAAATAATTTCTGATTTTGCAAAGCTGGTCTACAATGTTATTCTACATAGAGGTCAAAGACAGCCATTGCAAAACTGATTTTAAGGTGCTTATAGCAAAATTGGTGTTCATTCCCAGTTTTTCAAGAACTAATGCTGAAATGCTTGAAATATTTTAGACAACAGTTTCTCACATTGACCAACTTGTAAATGATAAGAAACTATTCTAGGTGAAATGCTACTTAATATTGAACAAGTACTCATTGGATGTCAGTCTTTTAATCTAACAGATGAAAGAAGCATAGCTTAATAATAAGACATCCACATATCTGGAATATATATGCATAGCTATTTAAGTATGGATAACTTTTCATAAATAAGACAAAAGTGTTCCCATTCCCACCTTGGCACTCTGTAGACATTGCAGAGTAAAAAAAAAAATAATAAAAGGGAGAACCTTGTGGATCAAAGATGAGGCAAGAGATATAAAATGGATTAGAGTTAAAATGAAGATAAATTCCTGAAAGCAAACAAAGGCAGGAGAAAATGCAAAAGGCTTTCAAGGTTAAATAGAGTGATAATCTCAAAAGCCAAATGAATTTAAAGTTCTTTTCAGTTTTATCACAACCACTCACAAATAAGACCTTAAGGAGATACCTGGCTAAATGTGAGGAGTCGCTGCAATAGTCCACCCCAGGAATACCATATCTATAATCTAATTGCTTCTTTCTCACAATCTTTCCCCTCTGTTAAAAAAAAAATCTTGGTTTGAGAGCATTTTAATGAATTGTTGCTATTTAGGTCATCTCTAGAGAATGCATATCTTATTATAATTTCAAGTTAATAGCTTCTGTTAAGAGTAGACACCATTTATTAGAGAAAGAATATTTAAATTGCCTGAAAGCGGTTCATACCCCAGGACAGAATTTTGTGACAGTGTGTTTAACAGTCACAGACTCCTGCTGCATTTTGTGTTTAACATACACAGAACTGCTGGCTTTATTATGGCATTGCCTGAAGATCTGGTTTCTCTTATTAATCTTTTCTTTTGTTACATGTGTTAAAGGGCTAGAGATCACGCATAACCTGGTTGCCTTAGAGACTTTCCAGTTTGTAATTAATCAGCAGGTGTCCCTTATTTCACACCATAAGTGACTTGGTGGGTCTTCTGGGCAATGCCTGAATGTATTAGATATGGTCATTCTAAACTTACTGCCATCAAGTCAATGCCAACTCATCTCAACTCAACCGGACAGCATAGAACTGCCCGTATGGGTTTCTAAGAGCGTAAATCCTTTTGGGAGTGGGAAGCCCCATCTTTCCCTTGCAGAGCACCTGGTGGCTTTAGCTTGCTGACTTTGCACTTAGTAGCCCAACCTCTCACCAGTCTGGCCACCAGGGCATGGTACCTCTAAGTAAATGATGGAGAGCCATTACAACCTCATGAGATGACAGTCATCAAATCACATGTAATGTTTAGGAACTGTCAAGCATAATTTTGGTTGCATGAAAATGGGAAACAGATATACTACAGCTTAGCCTTGAGCCTTGACTGATGACTTATGTTTTCATTAATATGTAATGCTAAATTTTATTTTTAATAGCATAATCAGGAGTGCATTATAATAAAGATAGTACATACCATTTTGACTATTCTTATGACTTTTTCATGTCCCATATCTCTTTCTATGGTTTATAGAGAAAGTGTACATTTTGTTGTCATCGATTCATTATGTTTTTAGTAGTGATGGACAATACCATATCAGAAGTTCATATTTTAGAATTTTGTGGATAAGAAAAACGCATCCAAAGTTAGAACTTGTGGAAACTCAGCTCAGTCACTCACTTCCGTCAAGTCAATTCCTACTCATAGTACTCCCATATGGGGTTTCACAAACTATAATTCTTTATGGGATCAGAAAGCCTCTTTCTCCTGCCGAGTAGCTGATGTTTTTGCAATGCTGAACCTGAGATTAGCCGCTTACTTCATAACCCACTACACCCTCAGGGGTCACTGGTGGTCACCAAAATGCATGATTCAGTTTGTCTTACACTGAGTAGATGAAAATTCATAAAAAATGAAGGAAATGGATTCTTTTAAAAGTCATCACTAATTAAGAACCACAAAAAAAATAAGGAGATTGACTTATTAAACTGGAAAATAGGGAACTAGTCCTTTCTTTTCTTTGTAAGGCATCTCATTCACTTTGAAAAAACCCCTAGTCCTTTGAAAGTAAAACATTGTGGTAAAAAGAGGGGTCTTTCATGGTCTTTCTGATAAAGGAAGTGAGCTACAACATCATGAAGTAATGCTGATTGCTAACATGTTGTGGATTCATGTGCAAAGGTCTCCAGGTTGTCCTTCTATAACTTTAGTGTGAAAGATATTTATGTAAGCTTGCAGGGCATCATTAGAAGTGGGGAATTTGGGCTTATTATTTCAAAGTTACTATTTGTCCCATGAAATGATCAAAATCAAAATAAGATTTATTGCGGCTGAGCCCCGGTGGCGTAAGTGGTTGAGTGCGGAACTGCGGCCCGCGGGCTTGGCAGTTCAAATCCAGCGGCGGCTCTCAGGAGCAGCACGGGGTAGCGCCCACGACCACCAGAGGACAGTGATGCCCTCCAAATAAGATTTATTTGATCAGCTATTTTACATTGATAAAGGGAGACCATTCTGATTAAAAGGGAAAAAAAAGCAAATAATGGCTTCAAGTTAGTCTGGTTTCAAAGAGGTTTACAAATAGAAGAAGAAGAGGAGTAGATCAAACATTCTAAACTTAACACGATTGAACCCTGCCCACCAGGCTCCCTTTTATGACATCAATTGATAGTTGCTCAAAAAGGGGTCTCTAGTTTCCCATTTACCTACAACCCTGAAATATTTTGCAATTGCAGATCGCATGCCATGGAATTGAAATCGACATCATGCAATAGATTGAAGCCTCACTCTGACAAGAAAGAAAAGATTAGCAATTTGGGATGAAAGGAGTCACTGACCAGATTTGGTCACATATGTTTATGGTTAATATTGGATTTTATGGGTAATGAAAAGCCCTAAAATCAAAGTAAAATGCCTGTATTTTTCTCTTTAACTCTCCTAAGAGGTATTTTAGATAATCTCATATTTTTATTTAAATATATTAATTGGGAGATAATAGGACATATACATACATTATTTCATATTTCAATCGCATCAAGCGGTATAGTACAATTGCTACCACATCCAGTGTCCTAACTTTCTTTTTCCCCTGGACTCCTTGACATAATCTCGCTTTTAATCTCCCACCACCTCTGCCCTCTCCACCCATATTAAAGAGCAACAGCACCCCCCCCACACACACTTTATTCTATCTCCTGCCTTCATAGGTTCATCAATCCTGTGTTTCATATACCAAAGCCAGAAACAAAAACAAAAACAAATACAGAAAACCAGATATGATCTAGCATGCATTCAAGGTGGGGTCAACAGACAAGGTTTAACTCTTCAGGTCAGATTTATGTCTTTGATCTTCTAGACTCCTCTCTCCAATGCCGTCTGTGTAGTAGCCACTAACCTGCCATCCCTCAATCACGGATGGAGGATGTTCATTGGAGGCTTATTTCCTATGTGGTTTCTGTAACAAAATCTCAGGCTCCCACTGTCATCTAGAGCCTCTGCAAACCAGATTTTTTTTCTCACAATTTTGGCTCTGATACTACCCCCTTCTTCAATTTCCCACCCTTCAGGGACTGATGATGGTGTGCCTTTTCCATGTAGACTTAGTTGACGTCTCGTTCAGATGTCTGCTCATTTGGAAACAAGATTTTAAGATCACAGATGCTGTTTTGTTTTGTTTTTGTTTGTTCATATTAGGGTATATTTCAGAGTCCTTGTGTCACGGAGGGTTGCCCTCTTGAAGTTGTGTTTATGATTTTTTGTTTTTTGGCATATGAAACTGATGAACCTATGGAGGACAAAATATAACGAGATTTTTGTTTTTTGTTTTTGGTGAGGGGTGGGGAGGGTGTTGCAGGGGAGGTGGTGGGGTAAAAGGGAGATGAGGTCAAGGAGTCTAGGAAGAAAAGGTAGGTTTGGAAACTGTGGAAACAATTGTACAATTCTGCTGGACATGATTGAACTGAGGAATGATATAAGTATTAACCCTTAATAAAAAAAAAATAATAATAATAATACATACATACATACATACATAAAATATAGATTCAGGATTGGGCTGTAGGCTCACACTAAATTCTAGCTCCAATTTAAGTGCAATTAGTTCTTACATGGTGATCCTGCTTAATTTTCACCCTCAGGCAAAGGACACAGAGAATATGGGCATTCTAGAAAAGTGTGAAGAAATTAGATGATTCTGGCTGAGAAGATCTGAGATCATTTTAGAGGGTCCATCTAAAAATGTTAACACCACGTTAAATAAAACCGAGTCAAAAAGGAAGAAAAAGACTCCTTCCATTTTTTTAATAGCACATTTTAGTAAGGCAGAAAAGATATCTCAACCTGGCATGAATACATCCTGGAAAACATCCTAAAACTTGCTGATCTCTTTACTCAATCATTAAAGAGCAGCCTGTAGGCTCTAAACCTTTTGCTAGAGGCTGATGGCATTTCTTGTGACATATGATATTAACTTTTGTTTACAATAGTATTATAACATTTTGTTTTAAAATAAATTTATCTAAGTAAAAGTAATGAGAGTTTAAAATAAAATATTGAGAGCACGATAGTCAAGTTCTATGATATATGTCATAACATTGGTATGTCAGTGAAACGTGTTTGGTCACTTCTGCTCTACAGACTAATTATTCTCTTTTTTCTATGAGGGATTCTGGACACACTTGCCCAAGCAAGGTCTATGGAACCTCTCAGAGAACCCTGATTTCTCAGTGAGAAGAATTATACCCATACTGAATGGGTGCAAAACTCCCAAATTCCAACACTGTGGAGAGCAAGAAAATAGTCAAAGCGAAAGTTTGAATAGAAGGAGGAGAGGTGAATGCAAATTAATCACTCTTGGCATGAAAAATAAATTCAATACTTTGTTCACTCTCAGATATGATGGTCCATGTTTATGCAAAGTATCTCAAAATAGTGATGTATACAGTAAAAAAATGAAGATTTCATTCACACACTTAGTATGCAGTTTATGATTATACAGGTTGGGTACTAACATTAAGTTAGATTTGATGGCAATTAGTTGGAGAAGGGCAGGAAGTAAATTTGAAGACCTTAAACAAAAAAATATAGACATAGTCCCTGATCCTTATTATATTATAACATAAACCTTGGCTAAAAAAATCATGCAGCGAATCTTGAGAGATCTGGGTTGTACTGTAAGGATCCAGAAAAAGGATGTATTTGCAGGAGGTAGTTTCCTTACTTTGACTTTCATTTGTACTTTCCTTCTTAGATGAGGTTCCTTGGAGAAACTAGCACTCAGCAAATTCTATGTCTTTTCAGCAAGTAGATAACTCATAAATTTGGAGGTTGTCGATTAAGTGCATAGTGTCATAGTGAATGTAAATGGATTATTTTATGGAGACGTTGAGGCCCCTAATAACTTTCTGTAAAGACTCTGATATTTTAAGTGAGCTTTTGCACAGCTGATTTATGCACTGTATGATCTTTACCCCTTGTACCATGGGCATAAAAAAAACCCTTGAATGAACTCAATTTAGAAATGGCAATGTTAAGCATGACATGGAAGCAGATGGTTAGATGGCAAGTATATTAAAAAATGAAAAGAAAAATGTTTACATCCTTTGAGCACTACAGCTAATAGATTGGTTCCACACAGGCCTCGATAGGTTATAAGGTAAAATGCACCATTTTTAAGACCTTCCTCATTCTCAGCCTTGAAACTGTCATTTTCTTTGTGCATTTTAATTTCCCTCTGTTATTTTTGAAGGCTTTTTGTTCTGTATCAGTGGTGTATGGGGAAATCTTGAAAATGTTAGTTGACAGAGTGAATAATCTTTCAGTTCCATTTTATTTCAGGAATTCCTGGAAATTCTCTCATTTATTTTCTTTTTAGGTGGTTTTTGAAGCTCTGTATATTTTAGTTATATCCCAACACAGTATGCAATCCATAGTTAAGTACAATCAGTGTTTTAACGTTAAATAAAATCTCAAGAGTTATTTATTCTGTAGCCAAATATGAGCAGACATGCTCTGTGCCCTTGGTTCCATTCTAGACCACCTCCTTGCTACTCAAGACAGATACACTACCTCTCTAAGCCTTAGCAACTATCTTAATTTTCCAGAAATCTTACCGTAGGTGACCTTGAAATCTTGCCCCTTTAAGGTACTGATCTTCCTGAGGTCACCGGTAAGCCAAGCCATAACCAACTAAGCAGTTTTATAGGAGGCCATTTTGCTCAGGTTTGGGGCTCTTTTGGAGAATAACAGTGACTTTAATTAGACTACCGTGTCAGGATCTTGCCTGTTTCACTTTTCCCTAATTGCTCTTCCTGATAGGTTCAAGTTGATGCTTCCTAATTGGAATCCCTTCTGTTGTGTGAAGTGCACTGAAATCAGTTCTGACTCATTGCTACTCGATGCACAGCAGAAAGAAATTTGGCCCGGGTCTGCACCAGCTTTACTATGGTGGGTATTTTATCCCATCATTGCAAACACTCTCTCAATCCTTTCTGCCAAAGGTCTACCTCTTTTTCTCTGACCTTCTACTGTACAAAGCACAATGTCCTTTTCCCAAGACTGGTCTCCCCTGATAACATGTCCAAACCTTCTTCCAAGACAAATTTGTTTATTCTTTTGGAAGTCTCTGTACTTACAATATTCTTCACTAGTACCATAAATTTATCTACCTAAAATAAAATATATTCTGCTAAATGAATTTTTGGTGTTTCTCTGTACATCTGGTTTTTAACAATTCTTGGTATTAGAAGTGTCACCTGGTGTGATTGACTGGTGACCCCAGAATTCTCATTAGACCCTGATTTTGTGCCTACAAGAGCCCTCTGGCTTACTGTCTCTGTAAAGTATTGGAAAGTTGTTTTGGTTAGTCCTCTTGGATTCTTGAACTTGCTGCTTTTGCCTTTTGAACTTTAATCCAGTATTTATTGTGAGTTGGGTGAATTATTTTGTTTAATAACACCTGGGACTCTCTCAAAATAGTTTGCCAAATCCCAGAAAGCAAGGGATTTCCCTAGGGGCACTTTAATTTTCTATATGGCCAAGAACTTTGATTCATGTTTTTCTTGGTTTGAACTGTCAAAATCAGTGGCCACTTTGGTGTCCTTTCATATTTAACTAGTACCAACTGGGAAACCGAGTATATTTAAAGTTTAAATGAGAACATCACAGAGCCAGAATAAGATAACAGTAATTGGATGCTGATTTTATTGCTATTCTGAAGTTTCCAAAGGTATTCAGGAATCAAAATAGCCTCTCTGAAAGACAGTCTCAAAACTGACCCAAAATAACTTTATGAACCTATATAAACTTTCTGCTTTACAATAAAGGGATCATGAAGACATCTCTTCACCCCTTAAATCAGAAACTGGTATCATTCCACAGAACATTGTTTTTCCTGACTGTTTCTCTTGAGTTTTTTTTCAAGGCTGTGGTGAGAATTTGGATTTCCAGCTCTGAGAGAGCCTAAACAATACTTTAAAAATTAGAATGGATAAAGTAGACATTCAGGAGGGTCAAAATGAAAATAAAATGCTATCCTAATAAAATTGCCATTATAGCTTGGTTGCTTAATTGAAGTTGATTGGAAGTTGTGAGATGCTAGGCTTCCAAGCTGGCAGAATGAACTAGGTTCAGAAAAAATTAATCAAATTTAGAAAGAATTAAACTAGGTTTCCTGCACTTGTGACAAAGATATTCCATCATTTCAAAGTCACAAAAATGTTTAGGTGGGAGGCTGAGCATTTTAAGTATCTCTGGGGCACTTGCTACCAACAGAAAGGTGCTGGTGTCAAGATGTGCTGGCCATGAAATGCGCCAGAGGATTAGATTTCCAAGTATATTAAAGCGTAAAATCAACTACACTTGATTTCTGGAAGACTATAAAATGCAACTGGAACTTTCTAGCTTCATTTTCAGTTTTCACAGAAGTTCAGATGACAGTTGATCTTGTAGGCAGCTTTCCCAATGCTTGCTGGCCATTAACCAACACTGTGGCTATGTTCCTTCAAACAAATCTGGGCGGCCCAAGGGGAAGGCAGTATGCCCTTAGAGGAATGTGGTTCAAGGACATTAACAGAATGGGCTCACCTGGGAAGTAGGGAATTTGCTTGGTCATGCTTTTTTTTTTTTTAACACAAAGAATTTACTTGGGCATATTCTTCATTATTTACTGAAAATAGTTAATCCTGTAAATCTGCACTTATTTACATATCTAAATAATGTTTATGTCCCCATTTCCATAATTCCATCTATGATAGTGATGAATTGAACCGTCACCAGTGATGTCCTTGTGATGATTTCCTACTTTTCCCTATTCTATACTATGAACATCATAACTGTGGCCTACTGGATTCTATCAGCTTCCGTAATGGTTAATGTTTACAGATTCCCTCATCTGGATGATTGCCTTTTATTGACCTCTGTCCTGTTCAAGGATAAAGGAAAGATCGTTATAGAATATCTTTTAACTTGACATCTGCTTCCCTAGCACATCTGAAGTAAGACATAAAATCTGGCACGATTCTCTTTATGTTTTTTCCTTCTTTACATTGTATTGGGACAATATTATTATAAACATTTTAAGAAAACAGTTTCATTATTTGTTTCATGTTGTGTTGTATGAATTGAAAGAATAACCCGAATAATTTGTGCTGGGCTCACAGAATGGGGAGTTTATATTGTTTTTCTGCCACATTATTTTGTTAATAAAGTTAAGAGAGATCATCTCTGATCTGGAAAGAGTGTTGTCTGAGTTTCTATCTTGCTTCAGATTGGAGGCCATGGTTGACAGCTGCCAGTTTTTTCAGGAGACATCTTAGAACTCTGCTTTTTTCTCTTCCAGGAAGCATTGCCTCTCACATCTTTCTTATGGTGTGTGTTTTCAATAGCGACTTTGCGAATCTTTGATATAGGCGGATCAATTCGAATAATGGAAAGTGTACTGAAAAAGGATGGTTGTTTGTTTTAACTGGTATAGCATTTTCTCCTGCTCATCTAGGTTTACTCTATGCCTCCTGTCTTATGGTTATAGATATACTGGTTTTGGTTCAATTCTCAATTACCTTAATTCTTGTAAATATAAAATGTCATTTTAAGAATTTTCTTTAAGATTTTGCATTTTAAGCACCTCCAATAAGCTTGTTTTTTTTTTTTTTGGTTAGGTGTCATCGAACCCACTCCGACTCACAGCATTAAACATAGATACAACAGAATGAAACTGCCCTGTCCCATCCCCTCTACACAGTTGTTCTTCTGTTGAGCCCATTGTTCCAGCCACTGTGTCAATCTATCTTGTTGAATATTTTCCTGATTTTCATGCCCCACTTCTTAGCAAAGCATGATTTCCTTCTTCAGGGACTGATCTCCCCTCACAACATGCCCAAAGTACATGAGACAAAGTTTCATAATCCTGTTTTTAAGGAGTGCGATGACTGTACTTCTTCCCATACAGATTTGTTTGTTCTTTTGTTTGCTAGTTTGATCATGGTACCTTCAATATTTTTCAGCAGAAGTAAAATTCAAATGCATTGGTTCTTCTTTGTCTTCCTTACATAATGTGCAACTTTCACATGCAGATGAGATGATTGAAAATACCATGATGTGTCAAGTGACCTTAGTCTTTAAAGTAACATCTTTGCTTTTCAGCACTTTAAAGAGGTCTTATCAAGCAGACTTACCGGATGTAATGTATCCTTTGATTGCTTAACTGCTCCTTCCATAAGGTTGACATAATATAAAACATACAGTAACCTCTGTCCAATACAATGATTTAAATTAATTTATGGAACTATTAGACTAGTCTTTATAAGCACTTTCTAATAGTAGACCAATCTCTGATGATTTAATATCATCTAAACAATAATGCCATTGAGAGATAGAACATTATTATACTTTTATAACCCTATCTCCTGCACTATTAAAAGAATATTTTGGAGAATTACTTTAGAATAATTTATCATTTTAAACACCTTGCTAGATCAGTCAAAGCAAACAATCATCCTTTTTCAGTACACTTTCCATTATTCAAATTGATCAGCCATGGGGCTGAACCCCGGTGGCGTAGTGGTTGTGCGCGGGACTGTGGCCCACTGGGACGGAGGTTCAATTCCAGCAGTGGGGCTGGGCCTGCTACTCCCACCACCAGAGAGCAGTGATGCCCCCCCCAAAAAAAAATCAAATTGATCAGCCTATGTCAAAGGTTCGCAAAGTCGCTATTGAAAACACATCATAAGAGAGATGTGAGAGGCAATGCTTCCTGGAAGAGAAAAAAGCAGAGTTCTAAGATGCCTCCTGAAAAAACTGGCAGCTGTCAACCATGGCCTCCAACCTGAAGCAAGATAGAAACTCAAGCATCACTCTATATAGATCAGAGTTGATATCTGATAAAGGGCTCCTCCTCTAAAATGGAGATATAAGATAAAAGATATTTTCAAAATTAGGATAAAAGGATAGGCATTGAAGAGTATTAAAGGAAACTAACATACTACCCTAATAAGATGATATCCAATACAAAAGGAGCATAAACAAGTTCACCTTAATGCAGAGCAATTTTTTAAAAAGATTAAAAATAAAGATCACAATGAAAAAATCCACCCCAAATAAAAGAGGTCATATGTAAAATTTAATTGGTGAGTCAAGATTTTGAGTTAAAAAATAAGCATCAGAAACAACTCAATTGATAAAAATTACATAGCTCAGTTAGATTTTGGAAAAAGATGTCATGTTATCGTTAGTTGCCATTGAGTGAGGTTATGACTGATGGCAACCATATGTACAAAATGAAACACTACCCATTTCTGCACCATCTTCATAACTCCAACCTCGCTAAAGCTTCTTGTTGCACCCACTGTGTGAAAACAATAGCAATGACAAGTCATCACATTGAGAAATCTCTTCCTCTTCACAGGCCTTCTTTTTCACCAAACAATGTCTTATTCCAGTGTCTGGTGATTCCTGACAACACATTCAAAGTATGTTAGACAAAGTCACACTACACTGCACCCTGACTAGCTCGATTTCTCTTTGCAACCCTTCTCTAAGGGGATGTCCACTTGTCAACAGATGGGGTTTGGGTCTCCACTCTCCACCCCACTCATCCACAATGATATGATATTTTTATTCTTTTATGTCTGATACCTGATCCTATTGACATTTTGAGATCACACGGACTGGTGTGCTACTTTCACGTGGGCTTTGTTGCTTCTCAATTAAATGGCTGCTTGTTTATCTTGTGCCTTTATGGCCCCAGAAACTATATCTTTTGATAGCCAGGTACATAAATTTGCTTCACCACATTTGCTTATGCACCTGTTTTGTCTTCAGTGATCGTGTTGGGAATGTGAGCATCTCGAAATGCCAGATTATTAGAACAAAGTGTTCTTGTGTTGAGGGAGTACTTGAATAGAGGACCTAAGTTCATCTGCTACCTTCATACTAAACAGATAAATACATGCACTTGGAACTGTTTCTCAATCATATACATTTACATATGTACATGCCTGTATTTAGACCTCTATAAATGTCCTTTGCCTCCTAGTTCCTTCCCCTCTTTCCTTTTACTATTCTTTTGTCCCACTATCATGTTCGGCCTGTACTGAGGTTTCAGTAACTCCTCTAGGCTATATTGTCCTTGATTAAATCCCATGGGGCACGCCTTACCCAGCATTGATTTTAGATCACTTGTTGTTCCCTCACCCCTGGGTGATGTTAACACCTACTTCCTTCCCTGCCCCCACCTCTCTCTCTCCCATGCCCCCGTAGGATCACCAGTCCTGTTGTTTTTGCCTCTAGGTTGTTTATCCCACCTATTTTATCTAGATAGATCTGCAGAGATTGTAATATGCACAAAAAACAAGACAGAAAAAAACAAAACAACAAAAGAAAGCAAAACGACAAAAAAACCAACGACAAAAAGAAAGCCTGTAAATAGTTCAAGATCTGTTTGTGACCTTTAGGAGTGTTTTTGGGTCAAGTCTGATGGGATGCCACACCCTGACCCCAAAGTCTATGTTTGGTATTCCATATGGAATCTGCTGCACTGTTCCCCTTACTGATCTGTTGCACACCCTTAGTGTTTCCTCTTAGTGTGGTGGAGCCAGATCGATGCAATTCCTGCACTGTGTCTCCAGTGTTGTCACCCAAAATGCTATGGGTCAATGAGGAAACATTGTGCCTCATAGCGGGGCCAGCCCTGTGGTCCTCTCTGCATTGGCTGCTCTGAGCAGGAATATTGTTCTCAGGGTTTGATGGACCAGGTGCGTTCCACTCTCTCTTCCTTCATCTTCACTTGCTTTGGTGTGCTCTGATCGGGCATGTGCCTCTCCCTGAGCAGTAGCTTTGGTGATGTCCTCTGAAGTGAATTCCTCTGTGGGAACGGAGGCTGTTCAAGTCGTTGGGATTGGGGCCAGCCCCTCAGACCTCCAAGATTTTTCTTTTTATTACTGTGAAAGATGGAAGCTTTCTGGGTTGTAGAAGTAAACAGACTGTGTTGGGGGGTGGGGGGTGAGGTAGGGGTGTGGCATAGAAAGAGTGACAGGGAAGTTCTCTTATTATCCCTGGGTGCATTTGAAGAGTGGAAGGACAGCAGAGGCAGAGTTGTTATTCTTTTAGCAGCCTCATAAAATAATTCCAGGTAGCTTACCCCATTTTCACAGTCCTGTTTGATCATATTAGAGAGATGGCTTACACAGCAGTGAATTCTCAAGAGACTTTTGGACCTCTTGCTAACAGGGAAAATAAGAGACCGTGGTCCAGAGAAATCCCATGAATAAACAATTTAATGGACAAAACTCAGTTTATTTTCAGCATATTCCAAATTGGATAATATATTCCATTTGAAGTGTAGCTGTGTCCTTGTCCCTCTCTAATAGCAAATACAATGTTGAAGTTTAAAATAGATATGTTAGTCATTGAAGTTTTCATAGCTAATAAATACACAATCAGAATAGATATCCTTGTGACTTTTGTTTTATTTGTTGTGTCTTCTGGAAGCTCTGATTCCCTTATTATTTGGTCACTTTATTTTTCTCAGACTCAGGCTTCTTGAAGTGTGTATCACATTTGCTTTGGCTAACTCCAAAGGTTGTGAAGCTCAAATAAAAACTACAGATTGCGATGTGGAAGCCTTTGTCCTTAAACTCATGATATACTAACTGAATTAATTTAGGTGAGATATACTTAAAATACTATTTTCAATGCTTCGTTTGTTAAAATGACAATATTAAATATATCTAAGTCAATGTTATTTTGTTATTCTTCCTTGTAGAACAACTAATATGGTTAATATATCGATTATGACTCAACCAATGTCTGTGTCTAATACAAAGTCCTCAGGGTCTGTACTCAACAGCCAATTATTGATGAGCACATTTTCTCTTGGTTCTGCTGGTGGTTAATGCTTTCTGAAATGATTACAAGAAAGAATGTTATATTGATTTCCCGTCTATAGCAGGTTGCTGTATATAGTCAGTTTGGAATGTATACATGATTAAGGGAATTAGTTATGTGGGCTAGGGGAAACAGAATAGCAGAATAACTTAGTAACAAGTACTAAGAAATTATTTCTTCCTTGTTAATTTAATAAAAGTTTCTTTTAAAGTTCTGAGTAGTAATAGTTAAATTTTCATATAGCCATTTATTCATTCATTAGCAAGTACTTATCATGTCCCGTTGTTCTAGATATTTGTTAGTATCAGAAAACTAAACATCAAACTAAGATCTTGAGGAGCTTATGATTCTGTGTATGTGTGTGTGTGTTTTGGGGGGTTGAGTATGGGAGAGGTAAACAATAGATACAATATGAATATGACATAGAAGGCAGTGATTGCTATGAGGGTGGTGGTGGAAATAGAGCAGGATAATAGAGATCCAGAGGAGACTGCATTTACTTTTTCATTCAGCTAATTCATTAGTATTTATTAAGTAAAACTGCAAATGAGTTCTAATGCATACTGCATCAGTTTCAAATAATATTAAAATGAATTATAGACCTAGCGCTCACAGATACTGTTTCCTGTTAGAATTTTGTTCTCTAAAGAAGAGCAAATCCACATATTTAATTAAGTTTCTTATCTCAATTTAATAATGGCCTTACAATATGTATGTGTGTGCAGATTACTGTGTTCAGCTACACATTCAGAGAGTTATTGGTCTGTGTCACTGATGATGCTTATGAACAGTGAGGCATTTCGGTTGCTGGTCAGACCGTAAAGAGATTCCCTTTTGAAAATACAGAGTCTACTTGTAGAATTGCCATATTACGATAAAACCTATGAGAGTTGGAACTCATTGATACTGCCTTGTTTTACTGATTCTCATAAATTTTCTGCCTCCTATAGCATGCAGTGGTGGAATCCACTTCTAACTCATCTCCCTCCAAAAACACCTAACATCTTTAGCACACGTCATCCTAAAATATCACCGAGCCCTTGACTTACTAACGGGAGACAAGGAGGGAATCAGGTGTAGTTGAACAAAACATTAAAACATTCTGCACTATGGGCAATGAAATCAGAAACTTCAGTGGTGCACTTCTAGCTCTTCCTGGTGGTTTCAAAATCCTGTCGTGACCTGGATTATGCCCCTCATCAGGTCTTTTAATAATAATCTGTGTAGCATTGTTTTTAGCTCTCTGTGTTTACATTTCTGTAGGAATGAATGAAAGACATCTTCAACCGGACCTTCAACCAGCTCTTATTTCACTCTTCCAGTCCTCTCCTGACTGACCGGCCAGGGCCCCAAACCCTCCACTCTTAACCTCCCCTCATTGCCCTACCTCAGAAAGAAGTAGTTAAAGAGAACACAATGTCAATTATCAATATTAAGAGTCTGGGATGTTTGGGCCAAGTCCAGACCAGGCAACCCACCCCACCTCCCATTTCCCTAGCCTCCCAGGAAATGGACATCCTGTGGACTTTATAACCCCTGTCTTCAGCACTTCATAGGGCTTATCTCCTCAGGCACGACCCACACAGTCCCCTTTCCCCAGCATTCAGAGAAGGAAGTTTGCAAAAAACAAAATGATTTGCTAACAGCCCATTTTCTGATCGAAATCTGCAGTTGCAACACAAAAATCTCTCTTCCTCTTTATCAGCCCACATGCCCTTGACTAATACCCTATATATATATATATTCTACCTCCTCACCAACAAACTGTGACTTCCGTAACCTAATTCATTGAGTAGCAGAACCCACCCAGGAGCTTTTCCTTGTCTCAATGAAGTCTATTTTTGCTTTTAATTCCTGACTGAGCTCTTTCTCTTTTCTGGGTCTCTGTCTCCATCTCTCACTTAAAAACAGATGGGAAAAATAAGCCACCAACTTTATATGGAAAGGAAGAAGATCCTGGATAAACAAAGTCCTACTGAAGAAGAACTATATATTCCCTAGCCTCAAAATCTACTATACAGACTTGGCAAACAAACCAACCCACAAAATCAGTACAACAGCCATATAGACCAATGGAACAGAATCGAGAACCCTAAAGCAATCTATACACTTATGGATAGGTAATCTTTGACAAAGAACTGAAATTCCTTAAATGGGGAAAGAGATGATCTTCTTAACTAATGGTGCTGGTAAACCTGTATACCTCTTTCTAGAAAAAAATGTAAGACCCATTTCTTACACCAATTACAAAGTAACTCAAGATAGATCAAAAGAGTTAAATGTAGAACTAAAAATTATAAAAACCATCACTGAAAATATAGGTACAATGTTATTGGCCCTAATACATGAAATAAAGATTCTGTCAAACAAAAGTGAAAACACACAAATAATATAAGACGGACCAGACAGCTTCATCTTCCTTCTGCAATGTAGTTGTTAGGTTTGAACCACAGACTTTGTGGTGACGAGTCCAACAGATAACCAACTGCATCATGAGGTCTGTTTAACTTAAAAATGATTATTTTAAGAAAAAGAATTTCAGCATTTATTTTTCTCTGCCCTCATTCTGGTCTTTTATTTTAGGGTCATTATTACTTATTGATAATATTTGTCATGTTCTTTGAAATCCATTGTGTATCTTCATTTTTTTAAAACACAATTTATATAAAATAAAATCCACATTCTAAGATATGATCCTGTAGGTTTATGAAATGCATGAGGTTCTGTAAGTAATGATATCAAACACAATAAAAATATACAGCAGGTAAAGTTTTCCCTGAGCTCCTCTGTGCTGCTTTGTATTTGGGGATTTCCTCAGCCAACCCCTGGTAATCGTCGTTTATTTTCTGTATCCAAAGTTTTGTAATTAAAATAATGAGATCATACACAATGTACTGGTTACAGTCTGAGTTCTTTCATTTGGTGAAAACACTAAATATATATCCATATTATGCCATTTATAACCAAGTTGTCCTTTTATCGTTTAGTAATATTTCAATGTATTGATTACCACAATTTGCTTATTCATTCTCCAGGGAGGGACAGTTTTGTGTTTCTAGTTTGGAACAGTTACAAAAAGGCTGTTATAATGACTGGTGGGTGAGGTTTGATATGTTATCCCCTTATTTCACTTGAGTGATTGCATAAAGTGGGATTCCTGCTTCAGAGGATGAGTATATGTTCGGAAGGGTATTCTTGGAACTCATAAGAAAGAGGTTGATGTGAGGAGAGAGACAGTGGTAGACACTCAAGACAGTGAACTAACGGTGTGAACTTTCTTGGTCCCAATTTTTACTAAGGTACAGATGCTTCTTTGTGTGCCTCATAACTTGGCAGTCCAATTATTTTTTTGATTCCATGAAGTTAATGAATTACTGGTCTTTTAATCACTGACTCTGTTCCTTTCAGATCATTCTAAACCACTTTCTGTCAAATGCAACCAAAGGAAGACTTAGTAGGATGGCAATCTTTGATTGAGTTTTTACAGGGAACAAGCCTCCATACTCAACCTTTAACAAACATTTTATAATTTGGGCATTGGAGTTATCCAGCCTTGTCTATTGGTTACAATGAAAATCTAATTCATTATTATGAATAAGAGAAGAAAAAATGAAAAGTAACTAAACTAATATGGAGCTGATGTTTTTACTAAAGGGTTATAAACATGCTGACAAGCATTGCAAATGCATTTCTTGTTTTTGAGAAATACACTTTTCATTACAAATGTCTTTGTTGCTTAGTACAGGCATTTTAATGTTGACAAATAAGGTACAAATCTACTTTGCACAAAAGAACAAGCTGCATTGCTACGAATTCACACAAACATATGTAGATTACTTCTTTGGTGTATATATTAATAAATAAAATATTCATGAACTAAAGCTTTAAAATGAGAAATTTAACACCACAATGGATAAAAAAACTTGCTGTTTCTGTTAGTTCTAAGACTATTCAGCCGTCTGGTTCACCTTGGAATAGACATTTAAAACCAAAATGAGATAAAAGATCTCTAAACAGGGCATGCCATTAAAAGAACAATATTACAGAGTTTTCTATTCCTTCTACTTTGGGAAGAAACACTTTTAAAGATACTTATCAGAGGTGTCAAATGAGCTACCTGGAAGACCTGTGCTGCTTGGAGGTGAGGAGGTGAGGGGTTCAGATCCTGGCCAGGAAGACTTTCTGAAAAAGGTGGCATTTGACCAAGGTCTGGTATATTTTTGGTGCCCAGAATTCATTTCCATTGAGCCCAGAGTATTGAGATTGATGATCAGAATATCTTTAGTAATTCTTAAGATGTAGGCAATGTATCAACTGGAGTTCAGATGAGTAGCATTTGTAAATAAGTAGACATACATAAGTGAATTCTTGATTGATATGGAAAACAAAGCAAAACCAAAACCAGCCTCCTTTGCTGCTCTTCACATTGAGGTCAGAAAAGAAAACATTTAGAGTAAAACTGTATTTTGTTATCAGAAGAGACACATCCGTGGAAAAAGGAAGGGGGCAGTGAAAAAGCGGAAAACCCTAGACAAAACATCTTGCACAGTGACCAAAACGATGTATTCCAACTTCAGAGCTGTGGTGGGGATAGTGCTAGAGCCGGGGGTGTTTCCTTCTGTGTTAGTCCAGGTAGACTAGAGGAACAAATTTCATAGACATGCATATGGATATAAGGAAAGGGTTTGTATACAAAAGAATGGAACACTGAGAAAGCATCCTAACCCAGTCCAGTTCAAAGTCATAATTCTGATATTAGCCCATATATCCGATACCAGTCTGTGATGTCTCCTTCTGACTCACGAAGTCACAGGTCAGTGGGTGGAGAATCCCGGTGCCGACAGGGGTCTCCCCATGGCTCCTTGCTTCCAAGGCTCAGCTTCCAAGTTCCATCAACAGCATCATGTGGTGGAAGAAACAAGTCATTGCTGGCAGGAGTCTCCACATGGCTTTCCAGCTTTAGAGGTCTGGCTCCATCAGGGCCAAGCTGTGTGGCTTCTCTGGCTCCTGAGACGCTGCCATCTTGTCTTGTCCGTCATTCATCGTCTCTGAGACTAACTCTCAACAACTGGGGAGATAGCTTCTCATCTCCACAAGGGAAATATCGCGAGATTTCCCAGAAGTCTCAGGAGAAAGCCATGCCCACACAGAAGCCTCCTTGGCTACTCAATGGCTATCTCCAGATTAACAGGTCAGACTCCACCCCTACATCTCAATCATGAAATTAACACAAGCACATGACTGCCACACCTGATGTCACCCACAGGGTTCTCAGGCAGCGTCACTGACTTGATGGCACCTAGCAGTAACAGCTGATTGCAATGGGGATGTTTTTATTGTGCTGAATGCAAAGAATGTGTCTTTACTTATACTCACATGACATGAATTTCCACAAGAGAACTGTTTTAAAATCTTTATGACTTATTTCGGAAATACAATCATTATGAATATTATTTATTCACCAGAGAAAATATATTAATGTGGTCACTTGGTAGTATTTATTTTTAGACTTAAAATGACTCAAATGGCTACTGAGAATAACAAAACAATCTTGAATGCAAGAAGTGCACACTGACAAATCGGGGGAAGATCATCAAGGCATTTAGAAGCAGTAGAAAAAAAATACATGGCCTATTTTAAATTGATTATAACAGGACCTCTGACATTTCTATGTACTGAGGGACTTGTTCATGGAGCCATTACTAAGCAAGGGACTGTTGCTGATTATTTATGAAACATTTGAGAGAGAATGGTGCAGAGTTGGCAGACATTCTGAATTAATCTCTTGATGCTTCTATGGTACATAACAGTATCAGTCTAATTTCCTGACCTATAGGGGTCATAGATTATTATAGAAACTGATGAATGGAAGTCTTCTAAATGTTTACAAGATGTTGAGAGATTCAAAATATATGCTGCCACCAAGATTGCTTTAATAAACAAGAAGTCACAGACACCTCCTTAGAAAGTTTGTTTGTGCCTGAATAAATGCTGTATTTTATTTTATTTTTTTATTTTTATTTTTTACTTTTTCATGTGCAACTTGCTTCAGTGCCTGAAGCCCATGGAGTAAAACCAGGCAATAGTTCAGGGTTACAGTTTGATTTGGCATGAGACACTGTGAGAGGCCCATGCGGTCAGATCTACCATAAATCCAAACCCATGCACTAAATGCTGTATTTTATATGCTATCTATGAAACAAATGAGATTGGTCAACTATTTAGTAATACAGTAGACCTCATGACTTGAAGTGGTTATCAGAATGTTGAGAGATAGATTTGCTCTGGTCTCCGATATATCAGTGGGGCAGAGAGGATGGCCCAAGATTCTGGGGAGGTGAGCACTGTCCATTTTGCCCAGTGTGCAAAATGGATTCCTACTCCTCTCTATGCCATGCCAATGTAAAGTTGAGAAACTTTGGAAACTGACTAGCAGGATATAGAAATATTGACCTAAGAACCCAAAACAAAACCAAGAAGATGTTTTGGTTATACAAAATCAAAAAACAGTATAACAGATATATGCAATGAGTACAAAAAATCACAAATTCAGATTCTTAAAAATCTAATATTTACAATTGCTTTGAAATGAGCATGTATTATGAATCATTGCTTCCACTATGCTTGGAAACAACATGAACCAATTATGATCTTGAATCTGTTTTTTGGATAAAATAAGACATCTTCAGGGTTCCTATTCTGTTTTTCTCTCCTGGGATGGCCTATATGCTCAGGTGCATCCCTTTCCTTCTTATTTTGGAGGATGGAGCTTCCTCTTTACTCTGCCTCAGTGTGTGTAAGGTGCAGAGATTGTTTTTGGATGATCATTCTGTGCTGCTGCTGGAGTGAAATTTTTAATGTGGTTCTCCCATTTCTCTGTAACTACCATCAAATGATTAGCTGGGACTATGTAAATAGCTCATGTCTAACACCAGGAGAGGGGATTGGTCACTTCTGCGACCACTGCCATGGTTATAAGAAAGAGCCATCTATGGAACAGCTGCAGAGAGACAAAGCCCAGAACCACTGAGGAGCAAGGTCCGGATCTCTATCTGAAGTGGCCGAGAATGAGAGCAGAGGCACCAGAGACTTTGGGCTAAAATAACAGGAGCAATGCAAGATTATGGGACTGTGAGACATAGAAGTTCTTTTTCCACAGAGATAGAGGCCAGGGGACTTGATGGCCGGCCGGGAGAGGTGTTGATGTGGACTCATGGATGCAACTTACTGTTTGCTGATCCTGACTTGTAGAGTGACCTATTTACTTTCTCTTAAAAAAAAACCAAAACAATCCTTGTTCATGAATACTGTCTGGAATTCTGCATGGCAATTGCATGAACTAGAGTAGATTTTGAGGGCCATGGGAGGAAGTTTGTGTCAGAGTTGGTAAAGAAGAAGGGAGTGCAGTAGCATGACTGACCCATGTCTCTTTGGAATAGAGAAGACAGAGGAGATCGGACACGACCCCCAGGTCACTCCACTTAGTGCTCTGCATTCTCCTGTATCTTCTCATCCTCCTTCAGGGATCCGACATCTCATTTCTCTCCAGCCATGGCTCTTCACTTCAA
Organism: Nesogale talazaci; assembly: GCA_004026705.1. NCBI lineage: Eukaryota > Metazoa > Chordata > Mammalia > Afrosoricida > Tenrecidae > Nesogale > Nesogale talazaci. The sequence goes on along the minus strand of PVJH01001635.1, from coordinate 110,254 downwards.
TGGGAGAGTTGAAAGAAGGGCAATCTTTTTGATTCTTCTCCAAGGGGCATGCATCCAAAGACTGTTCTCTGTCTGGTCCTACCTACCATAATTCATACTCAGAGACAAGGACTCCCTGGTGGCAAACATTCTGTGAGACTGCTTCTTTACAGAACTCTGATGAGAAATGCGGTGTTTCCTGCCTTCTTATTCTCAAACAGTTTAGGTGGTTTGAATATCTATTTCTTGGGATTCAGGCCTTCAATAGGAGAAGGATTAATGCAGTCAACACAGTTACATGTAAAACACCAACCCCCGACCCCTATCCATCCTATCATGCATCCCTCCATATGAACATAAAGTTTCTACACAACTGGATGAACATAAGCATGTTTTCTACATGCTGTGGCTTAAGCTGGCATTATTCAAATGTTTTGATGGATGCCATCTGTGAAAAATATACTTTCATATCTACTCCATAAATCATGTGTTTAACTTAGCTTTTCTAATTGCAGTATAGGCTACCTGTGGGCTTTGGTTAGGACTTTGAAAAGCAGCAGTATAGATCATTTTCCTATATTACTCCTGTCTCTTAGCAGGCAACGCCAGGATTTTAGAACTAGTGGACATCTTCCCCTCTTGGGGGACTGGTCTTGCAAATAGAACTTTAATCATCTTACCAATGTCTATGTTATGTACCAAAAAGTAACAAAGAATCCTCTTTCATTGATTTGTTTTAAATGTACACCACTTTCTACCTTTGTTAATGACTAGCACTGGATGAATGAGCAGAGAATAGTGAGAAAAGTGAGGAAATAACCTGTGCATTTTGTCTTTCTACATATGAATCAGGACTGAGAACCACAGAATATTAAAATGTCACAAAACTTAGATTAATTTCCCCAAGCAAGCACTTCACAGAAGACACTAATGTTCAGAAGGATTGCCTGACTCACCCAAAGCCAGAGATGGTTGGTCCATTAATGGAATCGTTGATTCTTGGATGGCGTATTTTTTTTCACTTAGCACTTAGAATTAGAAAAGTCATCCAGTATAAGTACATATAATTTATTAGTTGATGTATGGTAGGGGTTATTTCACATTCAGTACTTAGTAATTATTATTTCTTTTTTTTTCTTTATGACCTTAATGAATTTGAGTTTGAGGTATTCAACATGCCAAATGCAACGTCTAATTTCCTAAACATGTTCTCTCTCTTGCTTTCCCCTTCTTTGCTTTCCTTGGTCCCTTCCCACTTTGGGAGCTGACATAAAAGTGAACAATCTTGCTTAAACTTTTTTGGTGGTTACTGTCAAGCTTTAGGAACACCAGTGGTAAAATGATTATACACTGAGCTGGGATTCAAAAGGTCAGAAGTTCAAAGTCACCAGCTTCTCCTTGAGAGAGAGAGAGATGGGGCTTTCTGTTTCTGTGAACAGTCACAGTCTCGAAAACTCCTGAGGAGGTTTTACCATGTCTTATAGGGTGGCAATGAGACGGCATTGGCTGGATGACAATGAGCTTGTTAAACCTTGGTACAGAGGGATGACAAACTTCTGGGAATGAAACAAATTGTCCCATAGCTGTTGAACAAGGCTTTTTGAAAATCTTTACTACTTTTTGGTTTTATGGTATAGGAAAGACCCCCAAATCTCAAATATAATTTAATAATAAGATTTATTAAGTTTTAAACAGGGAAAAGATAAGACAAGGACAAAGATGTGTCAGTCAGTGGAGGAAGACCATCAGCATGAGATTTTAACATTTTCCAAGAATTCACAGTGATTTGGAGACATAAAAAAAAACTTGGAACTCATGGAAGCTGACTGGTGACAGAGGAATACATCCCAGAGACAGCTGGGACCACAGAAGCGGGCACCGGACTGTGATTTGAGATACCTTATGTTACACAAAAGAATTCATGAGACTGGCCTAGGGCCATCTGACCAGGACAGTCTGAGTTTGACTCGACTCTGTGACCCCTTTAGGACAATCTTAATCAAAGACACACCCCCACCCAGGAAAGGCCCTAAAGGAAACTGTGCCTCCTTGACCTGGCTAGCAAGGTGGCGGTGGAAATCCACTTTCCAATGTGCTCACCTTGAGGGAAAGTCTGTTGGCATCCCTAATAGGAATGATCAGAGGGAACTCACCAGATGTTGACTCCATCAGGAGACCCTGCAAATGGATTTTGGGCTCTCACTGTGATCCATTGGCTTCTGCATATCAAATCCTGATAATTTGAGATCTAACACATGGGTCAAGCGTCCTCCAAATATAAAAAAGGACACAATACAATTAGCATTTATCTCAGAGTTATGTCTGATAGCAAAATACAATGCTGCCTGCAATTAAAATGCAGTGAGATGTATAAATAGGTTATGGTAATAGTGCACAATTATTATGCAACCCATAAAACATGAAATTTATGGTAAGTGTCAATGACTATGGAGAATGTTTATATTTTAAAAGGCTTTATAAGGAATAAATAAAATTATATCCTTATTAAGAGATTATGTTAAAATATTGCACAGAGAGAGTAGGAGATATCCCAAACTATGATATTTATTGTTTTGGGGAGATTGACTTAAAGGAATTGCACTTTTTCTTCCTCCCTTATAAGTCTTTTTCTTTAATTCGCATGCATCACACATCCTCAAAAGTAATTCATTTAAAAGAAGCATTTAAAATTTATAGAAGTGATCTCAATTGTTGAACACATTACAAAAAACTTAAGCCCAGGTTTTCAGATTTTAAAATTTGATTACAGCATTTAAGGGAACTTCACGAATTGGGACATTAAGATAGTTTTTCAGATAGATTATCCTGTGAAGCTCCATCAGTGAAATCACAGCCATAGTTAGCATTGTGCCTGTGTCATCTACACAATAGAAGACATTGAATGAGGCATGCATCAAGCTTTCAACAACAGGTGTAGTTATCATTTAGCACTATAGATGGATCGGGGTGTTTGTGCATCTCCTCCTGTTTTTATAATACAGACCCATCGTTATTTGATCCAGAATACAGTAACAAGTTGAAAATAGAAGTGAATGTCTCCCTACCTCCTTTCTGAGAAAGCTCCCTGCAATCAATCCTGCTAGCATGAGCTGCAACTTCAAATGGGTCTGCTTTCTTGTATACACTGTCTGCACCCACAATCCAAACTGCAGTTGTTGAAGCAATCTTCCTTTCAAGATATTGATTTCCTATGGCATTGTCATTTGAAATGATGGATCTACAGTTGGGTTGAGACCTAGAGGAAAGATACTTGTGTTTGTATTGCAGGCATGAATCTTGATGGGCTTTGTCCTCCACACAAAGGACAAAAGGAAAGGAAAAGAAACCCCAGAAAACTATCATAGTTGGGAGGAAGATTAAGGAAAATACTTTAATCATTTTCTAGTTGCATTGGCCAATTTCTAATTCGTGGGAAAGGTTATTTATGAGCCCTTCATTTCACAGCAGTAGAACATGTTCAATTGTCCCTGAACCCAAAGCAGTCAGAGGTACAGTTTTGCCGATTTCCAATAGGAAGACAGAGTTTTACTTTGTTTGCTAGAATATTCATTGGTTGCAATATTCAATCTCTTAGAGCAATTCTGAGGCTTAGCTTTAGGATACAGAAATAAAAATTTTTCTTTTCTAGGTCGGAGTCTGTAGAACTTTTCACTACTCCATTCAAGAAAAACCTATCGCAAGGCCTTTACTTCTATCCTATGATATTGGAACTTAGACCCTCCTTTCACTCTGCTTCTCTGCTATTGCCTTTAATGCAGTAGGAATTTCATGAAATAAGAATTTTCTTTTTTGTGATACATAATTGTTTCCTGCCAGATCTTGAGGGCAGCACTCTATTCTCTCGTTGTTTCCTCTACCCTTTTTGTTGTCTTTATTTGTTTTCTATTTCTTATCTTGATAACAACACGACCTTATTGGTTTGGGTTGCTATACTCACACTGGCTATTTGTTTGACAAAAACCAGTTTTCAGTTATTCTATGCAGACACAAATCTATCAATTTAACCCTTTGTCTTTCTAATTTTTAGAGAATAGCTCACCAGGGAAATTATGTGCATGATATTGTGCTTGTTTTTATATACCTATATATTATATGCAAAGCATTATATAAAGTATGTTATATACAAAACATTAGCTTCATATAGTAATTAATGCATAACTACAATCATAAATACACTTTGTAAGAACAGAAATTTAGGCTTATTATCAGATTATAATTTAAATCATTTTCAATGATTTCTTTCCCTTAAAAAAATCTGCTGGTTGGATACTGTGCGACAGTCACATTTAGGATTTTGGGGGTTATGGTGTTCATAAGTTTAATAATAAATGTGATTCTTCATGGCTGTAACTACAGCTTATATTTTGTGTCTCCATTCAATGATTTTTTTTCCCCTCCTGTCTCGGATATATGCTTTCATCCTTCCATACATTTTGCTTTTAGTCTAACATGAGCTGCAAAAATAATATCTAAATGCTTCATATTTCTGTTCAAACTAGGGGTAAGTAGTTACTGGTGTATGTGTGTGTCTGCTTACATGTGCGTTCTGTTCTGTTCTTAGGTGCCACTGAGTCAGTTCCGACCCATAAGGACCAAATGCAGAGGAGAGCAGACAGTGCCCAGCGTTCCCTGTCCTCGAAGCTTCATGCTTGGGCCCACTGCTGCAGCCACCATCTCAATCCATTCTGCTGAGGACCTTCCTCATTTCGCTGCCCTTTCATTTTCCCCAAGCACCATATTCTTCTTTAGGTATCAGTCTCTTCTCACGTTATATGTAAGCATGGAAGACGAAATCATGCCACATTTACCTCCAAAGAACATGTTGCCTATACTTCTTCCCAGACAGGTCTGTTTGTGTTTCAGCAGCTCATGGTACCTCCAACATTCTTCACCAGGACCCCAGCATATGAGACAATGGAAAATGTCATGACATGTGCCAGCCACACCTAGTCTTCAATGTAATATTCTTCCTCTGCACTACTTGAAAGAGGTCGTGTACAACTAGTGTACCTAATGCAAAGTATCTTTTGATCTCTTGACTGCTACTTTCATGAGCATTGATGGTGGCTCTAAGCAAGACACAATCTTCAACATCTTCAAACTTTCTCTGTGTGTGTACTTATAGGGATACATGTAGGCTTAAGAATATGAACATAGGTACACTAGATTTCACCCCTATTGTAGCTTGAGGTATTTAATAAACTACCTATTTTCTGATTCTCATTAGAGTTGTAAAGAATTAAAATTGTTGGATTGAAGTGATAATAATTTAGCTGACTGCTTCTGAACAGTTAATAATTAATAGGCGATTTAAATATTCAAATGAATAATTTATCAATCTCCAAATCCTAATAAACTATGACCCCTTTGATGATCATGCAACCTTTAGAGAATGGAAAAATCATTGGGAACAGATAGATAAATTTGGTGATAAATTGATAAAGAGATTTGAATGCCATGTTCATAATTTTCCAACTGCTTTACCTGGAAGAAAATTATTTAGCCCTGGAGCCTCCACTGTAATAGAATTGTGGGAATAAGTATATCTATCTGAAAACATCTGATTCGTGGTGCTCACCTGCCGATGGAATGGTTAGCAGCTTGATTCTCCCAGAAGGCTATTGGAAAACCAGACCTACTTCTGAAATGTCTCATCCTTGCAAATCCTAGGGAGCGTCTCTATTGGAAGTGTTTCAGCTTTATTTGAGATCAATTTGGTGACAACTAACAACACTAAGAGTTACCCAATATATATTAATAGCTTAAGAGATGCTCATAGGATCCAGAAACATGAAGGAAGGGAAGCTTAGAGTTCCAAGTGTTGCCATCACTTCAGATACTGGTCTATTATAATCTAAATTAGATGACAAATTTTTGCCACCATTAGCAGGCAAGCAACAATCTTATTATTATCTTTATTTTGGTTAGGAAAATTCTCTATACGTTTATTTACAAAATGTATTTAACTTTTAAAATGAATTACAGTGTGTGTCTATGGAAGATAGCAAAGTGGATTAGGTATAAAAATATCCCTTTGGAGTGGTCAATCCATGTGTCCCGAAGTCAATTGAATTTCTAGAAATTGAAAAACAATGTTTAGTTCAGTAGATACTTGCTTTTGATAAGCTGTCATGGAGTGGTCTTACAATGGAATGATTTAAGTCTTTCAAACTGGGATAAGCCTCTTAATTTGGGCATAAATATACCCAAATGCCCACATTTGACTACTCAATAAAATATTGACTAATAAGAAATCAATATGTTAGGAACATAAATCAGAGGGATAGCAATAGTAAGATGACTTAGAGGGGCCCTGGGAATGCCTTTGGGTGAGGGTTGGGCTACTAACGGCAAGATCTGCACTTCAAACCCACCAGAGGCTCTGATGAAGAAAGATAAGACTGTGTGTTCCCATGAAGACTATTATTTTTTACAAGTTATTTTTAATCTCAGAAACTATATAGGAGAGAATTTGGGACAGAAATAGGCAGCTAATAACAAAAAGTACAAGAATAAAGACATTTTTGTAAAATTGGTTGTGGTAGTGATTGCACAATTCCTCTTGATATGATTGAATTATTGGTATATGATTGGTAAGTGAATTATATGTCAATAAAACTATTGAAAACAAAACAAAATTGTTATTTAGGGTTTTTCTGAGTCAAGAGCTACTTAAGAGTAGTAATTTTCTTCTTCTTTTTTTTAGTGTATCTGCTCCCATAAAGATTTATAGCCCAATAAACAGTATATATAGTCACTATCAGTTGCAATAGAATGGATGACAGTGGGTTTTTGGTTTTAAGTATTATGTTAGGGTTCTCTAGAGAAAGAAAATGAGGACATTTATGATTTCATATATATTTATGCAGATATATAACAACATATGAATAAACAGCTAATTAGTCTGTACAAATGGCTCAGTGCAACTCACTGTTGTGAGATAGCTAATATGTTGGAAATCCTCCAAGTCTTGAGAGTCTGAAGGGTGGAGGTCAAGGAAGCAGGCAGCTGAGTTCTCTGTAGAGCAATCCAGGCAATCAGGCCACAGGCAGTAAGCAGCAAGACAGATCATCAACAGTCAACCAGATGACAGTGCCTGACAGTCCCCAGCTCAAGTGATGTGTACTCCACTAGTATGGTGAAACAGGTTTTGAAGGACACTTAAAATACAGTGACACAGTTCACAGGTTAAGTGTCCCACAGTTAAGGTTAAGTGTCCCACAGTTAATGTTGCATGTAAAATAAGGCAGAGAACCAGCTAAGAGAGTCACACAGTGTCTGATCATTAAAGAGCAAAAGACAAGAACGGCAAGACTTGTCAAGCCACATCTCTCTGCCTTTCAATTAATCCGACATGTGTTCATTGGCCAGGTTGGCACAATAAACCTACCTATCACAAATATAATAATAATATAGAATAATAGCCTATTCAACAATAATTTTTACACATCTTCCTCATGGACTAGTAGATAGGTCTGAACTATCAACCTTACATTTAGGAGCCAAAGACTTAAACACTTGTCCACTAAAACTCTTCAATTATAAATTAAAATAAACATTTCTTTTCGAGAAAATGCTCAGTAATCAGAGTTGATACTTTCATTTCTAGAAGGCCATTGTTTATTGGATTGAGGCCTATAAACATTTCCTAATTATCTCACAAATAAAATTCTGATTATATATACTTTCAAAAGCATATCTGAATTGCATTTTGTATATAAATATTTTCATAGTGTTCTTATATATCTCATTGTTAATGGGAATAAATTCCATTTGAAAAAATATTCTAATATCATCAAATATTTATTTATTTATTTTAGCAGAGTAAGTTGATTTTAGTTTGTGTTCAGTGAAACAGGCTAAATTATGTTGTTCAATATTTTATTTGTGGTGAGTTTGTGACATTTCTCTCCATCTTTGCTTATAATTTTGGTTTTGGCAAGATAGCATTTCTGACATTTATCTGTCTTATTTACCAGTTACTGCTATTTATATTAGTAGGCAATGCTATTTTCTATTTAACTTTAATATAATCATTATGCAAGTATACTTTTGAGCTCAATCACCTGTTTACACATTCTACTATATGGCAAACAAAACCTATTCTAGAGAAAGTATTTCAAAGGAAAGGGGAAGTGCTTCGTAAAGAGGCATTTTACAATCCTAACCTTAAAGCAGATTTAAATTAGACTCCCCCCCTCCACTTTTGGCCTCCATAAATTTCTGAGGATACATCTTGGTAGGCAGTATAATTGAGATGCTAGTGTGTATGATTAGAGTTGCAGGAGCATTATTGATAACACTTGGATCTAAGCCCTAAGCTTATAAATATTGAAAATGTGCTAACATGTATTGATGTTTGGTCATGAACTCAGATGCTGGGAGATACATATAGTAGGCACTGAATGAATATTAGATGAATGAGCCAAGACTTTGCAGTTAAATTCATGATGCACTTTCATATGAATTTTTTAAAAATGTGGTTATTCCTTTTGTAAATTTTTTAGAAAGACATTATAAAATCTATTGTAAAGATTTACCAAACTTCAATAGAAATTTATCAAGACACTACAGCAAAAATATATAACTCCGTGCTCATAGTAGGGATTCTAAGTTGAAATGTAATCCTGTAATTTAAATTGCTTTTTCAGTTTAACACAATGAATCTATTTTCATTCTTAAATCAAAGAATATTATTTCAGTAAGTGACCAGAAAAGGAAGAATTTAGCCCTTCTGAAATGGTTTGTATATTAAACAATGAGTGGTGTATGAAAATGATAGTTTATACTAAGATAGCATATTCCGTTGAAGACTTTCATTATCACATATTCTGATTTTTATTAATTACATCTTGAAAACTGTAGGTGCTGGTATACAGTGCCAATCCAAACTAAATAAAATAATAACCCACTGCCTTCAAGGCAGTGCCAGCTCAAACCAACGCCAGAAGACAGGGTGGAATTGCGCCTGTGAGTTTCAGGACCGTAACTCTTTATGTCAGTAGACAACCCTGCATGTCGCCTGTGGTTTCAAATTGCTGACTTGTGGTTAGTAGTCCCATGCATACCTACTCAACTACCAGGAATCTTTAAGATCTTATAAGGCGTGATTTTTTCCTGACTTAGTAACCTAAAAGTATAAAAGAGAAAGACATCTTTTTGGTGAACAAAAGAGTTAAGACTATATATTTACCAGTGAAATATTTGCATCTATTTTTATATGTTTTTAGATGGACTGAGGGGGAATTTATTAAATTAAGCTTTTTGAGGTGGGAAATACATTTTGACCATGGTTTTTGTCTTCCTATCATTGAAAAGAATTCTCAGAGTATGGGTTTCTAACAATATGGGTAATCATAATTTTGGAAAAGAAAAGAAAAGGCTTGTGTTGCAGGATGTCAGGAAAGGGCATGAGCAAGCATTAGACAAAAAGAACACACACAAAAAGACCTCTAATGGGATGAATGAATACTCAGCTTGTCACAAAAATGCTTAATGATGGAGTAAAGATAAATTTGTCAGATTCTCATATGTTGAATATTCATCATATAGTCTATGCAGCTGTATCTTAGAATGCCATTTTTAATGCCTCCTTTTTACATAAAGCAGATTATGCTTCTGGTTTATTCTTAGGAATTGTATTATGCACCTTACATTCAGAAGTGCCACTTATCATGTGTTGAATGGTGACTCTTAAAAAGAGATGCCTACATCCTAAATCCCCAAACCTGCGAATGCTACCTTATTTGGAAAAAGGGTGTTTGCAGATAGTGTTAAGGATCTTGAGTTCTCCAGATGGGCTCTGTACCCAATGATAAGTGTTTTTGTTAGACACATAGAGAAAGATAAAGGAAGAAGTAGCAGTGCAACCAGGCAGGCAGAATTTGTATCATGTGGCCACAAGTCCAGGAATGCCAACAACCATCAGAAACAGGAAGATGCAAAGTCTGATAGTGTCTTAGGATCTGAAGGAGAGTGTGGCCTGCTGTCATCTTAATTTCAGGCCTGTGGTCTCAAGAACTATGAGAGAATAAATGTATATTACCTTAAGATCCCCTTCCCAACCCAATTTGTGGCAATCTGTTCCTGTAGCCATCAGTAACTAACACACTACTTAGGGTATCAAAAACACTGTAATGCTATCACTTCAAAAACATTTCATTGTAAGAAAAGAAAAAAAGACTAGATATTACACAAAGGGGAAATGGCAGCTGGGGCTAGGAAGGAGAAACAGATGAGAAAGTTTGACAACAAGCAAAATCCGAAACTTGACCTGGTGGAGCAGAAAACTCAGATACACATTGCTTCATCTTGCTATTCCTTGTGTTGCTGCCATTCTTTTTGATTCCCATCTATTTTCATGGTTGTCAAAACATAATGCAATTGGAAAACAGCCACCACAGTTTGGGGTCTGTGGTGGTTCTGCAGTAGGAATCTCATCCTTCATGTGCAAGAACCATGCTTGACTGTGTCCAGTGCGCCTCATGAACAGCAATCACCTATCGGTCAGTGAGGTCTGCTGGTTGCTATGATGTTAAATAGGTTTCAGTAGAGCTCCCAAACAAAGACAGACTTGGAAGAATGACCTGGCAATCTAATCCTAACCTTCCACCTGTGGATTGCAATGTTCCCATGTGCAAACTCTTAGGAGGATGTCGCAGGATCAGCCATCTTTGTTCAGTTGTGTGGTGGTCATCTTGGATTCAGTGGGGTGACATGGGCTTGCAGCTGGCAACTTGAAGGCAGCTCACGACCACAAGAAATAGGCAATTAAAGAACACACATGGGAGGGGAACTAGAAAGCAAGCCTGGCTTTCAAGGAGGTCTGAAATCAACATCCTGGGAACATTTGTGAAAATTTGCCACACCAAAGGAGGAAATTGTACTTTAGCTATATGGACAATCAGCATTTTGGTGGTGTATATTTTCATGGCACAAAATGGTGAATCTTCTCGCTTGTTGTAGATGTAACCTATTAATGTTCTGAGTATATAAAACTCTAGTTATGTCTGATGCCAATACAATGTGTCAACTTGGCTGGGCTATCATTCTCGATGGTTTGGCAGCAATCCCTTTTTTTTCATGTGATCTGATATGAGGAGAAAATTAGTTGAAAGTAGGGTGATTTTCAGGGAATAGCCTGCTGCCAGCCATATAAATGGATGTTTTAGCAAAGCTATCCCCCCTCTTTTTTGGCCCTGCACCCCACCTGGTCTCCAAGTTCTTAGGACATAAAGCTTATAGAAGTCTCCTGCCTGGTGTCATAACTGCAGATTTTCGTCGGTCTATTGTCTGACTGACGGATTTGGGACTTGTGAACCTTCACAAGTTAAGAAGCCTTTCTTATTGATGTTAACTTGCTTTTGCTCTTACAGGGAATCAGATTAAGTTGGGTTCTTTTAGCAAGTGTTTTAAAGAAAACATTCGAGTCAACTTAATTGATTAGAAGTTACTTTTTTAGCTAAACAGGTGTTTTAAACATAAGTACATATAAGTTGCACATAGGTACTGCAAAAGAAGTTTGCAGTGATAAAAAGAGAAGATATCACTTTGAAGACCAAGGTGTGACCTGACGCAAGTCATGACATTTTTTATTGATGCATATGTTTGTGGAAGTTGGCTAATGAATACTGAAAACTGAGGATGGATTGATGCATTTGAATTATGGTGTTGGCAAAGAATCTTTTATCTATTTCAGACTATCATAATACAGATAATCTGTATTTGAAATAGTACTATTAAAGTGTTTCTTAACAGGGAGGAAGACAAACCTCTATCTCATCTACTTTGGACATATTGTTAAGAGGGCCTGGTCCCTAGGGAAGAATATTATGCTTGGTATATTAGTTGATGAGCAAAACAGATGAAGATCCTCAATGGGATGGATTGACATAGTAACTGCAATAACAGTCTTAAAGAAAGAATGATGGTGGAGATGGGGCATGACCAGAGAGTGTATCATTATGTTGATCAAAGAAGTCAAAACCCACTTGAAATCACCTAGCAGCCAAAGAGACTCAGCCTAACTGATGAACACATTTTCTTCAAGAAATAGGGACAGTAATCTATACTTATGAATCAAAGTACTTTGGATATTAGAAAATAAAATAGTAGTCACTTAGCTACATCCTAAGTAATATAATGACTGAATTAACATACATGAAAAGAACAAAATCCAATTCGTCCACAGAAATAATTCAACCAAATTCAAAGATGGCTTCCCATTTTAGTGATTCTATATATTGGATTATCATATACCATCTTTGAAAGATAGAATAATTTTTCTTACAAATTGAAGAGAAACTTATGAATTGCATCAAAGATCAGACACATTATTCTTTTTTTAGATTGGAGATTATGCTCAATGTTATATTAAAAAATCAAATTAAGTGCAAAGGCATGTTCCTCTATATTTTGCTGTCACAGGCCATTTTATTCCAAGAGGAATTTATTGGATCTTATCAATATTAGTTCTCTTGATAGTCTGTGTCTATTAGCAATACCTGTAGGAGATAAGATGTTCTTTTCTTTTAGGTCTTTTTCCCCTCATCCTCTGTCTACAATTATAGATATTAAAAATGTTTCTCATTGATTACAAGGTAAGTCTAAGGTGTTTAACATTAATGAGCAAGCTCTTTCTTAGTTAAATTATTCTATAGACTTCTATTGTCTTCCTTCTCTCTCCTTGCTTTCTTCCCTCAATCATTTTATATTTCAGTTTCACTGAATTACATGAATCATGCTATTTCCATAAGTATGGAATATATTCTATTTAATCTAAGTAAAATTGATGCACACGTGATATAATTTGCCTGGATAATTGATGATATGGGCCCTTTGCTCATGAACCGAGAAGTGTTAGAAGAAGTTGTCCCGAGGAGAGGAAAAAGGACATGTTTGTGTCAATTTAGTAAAGCTTGGCCCAAAAGACAGAACCGACATCCATTTTGCTCATGTCATTAATCATGTGTGCAGTATTCTGTCAGAAGGTCTTCCATCTGAAGAGCTGAGCCACGAGGCTTAAACACAAAGGAATCATAAAGCCCTGTTCTCCTAAGATATATGTAAAACAGTAGACACGATCAGCATTGCTTTGTGAGTCTTCTCCTTTAGTTGGCTATAACAAAAAGGAGAAAAAAATTTTTGCTCATTTTTCTACAGAAATCCCTGGAGCTGGAGTGTGTAAGTCGTGGACCCAAGTGTTTTGCTTCCCAGGGGCATCTGTTGATGCTAAAAAGTCACCCTGGCAAGTATGCATGTTTTCTGTCATCCTATGAAATCTTTCTGAAGACTTTCAGAAGTACTTGGCGGTGGTGGTGGGCTGGTAAGAGCTGGGCATTCTGAGTTCCTATAAAACCCCAAACCAGCTCACTGACATTGTCGAGTCAATGTCAATTCCTGGCAGCACTCTGGAACTGCTCCTGGGGGTCTTCAAGACAGTCACTCTGAGCACACATCAAAAACCTACATGTAGGATCGCAACTAAAAATGTGACTTTGGAAGAGTCAAAGTCCAGTTGGAAGACAGAAACCACACTAGTAGTTTAAACTGGAAAAAGTTAATATAAACTCACTGCCATCATGTCAATTTTGACTCATCATTTAGACTTAAATTAGTAGTGGGCTGTCTTAGGTCTGGTTCTGATGAATAAGTTTAGCTAGTGAGAAGGAATACAAAGACTAATTAGTCCACACAGCAGTACAGAGTACTCAGCTCAACCCACTTTCATGGAACAGTTAACATACTGAAGGTCCTTTAACTCACTTTGGCTGCTATTCCAAGGTCAAAGAAGCAGAGAGGAGTCTGCCCTCTAACAAGACAGGCAGAGTCAGTCTGAAGGCAGCAGACAGCAGGGTGGGGCAGTAATAGTCAGTAGAGTTGGAGGTCAGGGAAGCAGGTCCTAATGGGATCTCAAACTCCAGTGATGTATTCACAGCAATACAATCCACTAACCTAGAGCTCATGCAATGTATACACCAGCTTCATGGTGAAGCAGCTCTCAAAGGAGCTTCAAACTCTAGAGATAAATGACAAGATAGCCTGATCCTTGGGTTGGCTTCGCCGACAGGTAGGGAGTAGAGTACATGATTGAGGCTAAGAACTGGTCTGCTGCTCTGATCAACTGGGAAAATGAGAGACAGATGGCAGTCTCGGAAAGCATTAATCTTGGTCAACCTCTAGTCAAACTGCGACTCATTTAAACTCCACCACATGTTCCTACAGAGGCCTAGTTGGCATCCTAAACCTATCACATGGGTTAAGCACTGAGGGGTGCTACCCAAATGATTGGTGGTTCAAACTCATCCACTGCTCCATGGGAGAAAGATGACTAAATCCCATAAAGATTTAGTCTTAGAAGCATTAGAGAGCAGTTTTACTCTGTCCTTTAGGATTGCTATGGCAGTGGGTTATTGTTGTTGGCATCTGAGAGAAGACTTTTCTGGACAAAAGGAGATTTTTTATTTTTTTTTTCAGATTTCTTATTTTTAAGTATTTACCAAATGGGTTTGCGGTTGTGGGCATGGAATAATATAAAAATATAAATATAAATGCATAAATAAAAATATAAAATATAAAAAGATCATATTTCACAAAATTGGTGCCGCCTATTTATTTGAAAAAAAAATAGAATGTACTTGGTAACTGTTTTTATATGGCTGAGATTATAAATGCCAAATTATGAAATACTATAATATGAACATTATTAGTTTTTCCCTCTTTTTAATTTCCACAGCACATATTAAACAGGTACGTTATAAAGTCTCAGAAATTGTGGTAGGGCTAAGGACACCATGATAATGTGGTGGACATGCTTCTAAGTTAGGGAGGATAGAGACATTTAAGGGTAAGTAAAATATAATGAGGAATGTAGTAGCATAGTTGAACTACAAATTGTGAAAGTATTGATCAAGGCTATTTTATCTAGACAGGGGGTGTCTGATAAATTTTACCAGTCAAGTTGCTATTTATCCTGAGAAGTCAAGGATAAAGAGAAACTAACTCAGAGAAAATGGAAGCTGGATGAAGATGGACAAATGTTGTAGGCAGAGGGAGTAACAAATAGAAAGGTCTTCAATTAAATGAGGAGGGACATTGTCAGGAATTGAATTTGGGGACAGTTCAAGTGTGTCTACAATAAATTGTCTGTGGACTTTCCAGGAGTAAGTTAAAAAGGTTATTTCTTCTCAAGACTAATATTGTTTAGAAAATGAGTATTTTCTTAGACAGAAACTTGTAGGAAATAATTTGAATCCCTTTTTATTTTCTGACAAAGAGACCAAATCTTAGTCTATAGATATCTTGGCTTTTATTTCTCCACATAGTATGTGTGACAGTTTGTGGAAGTGCTACTCTTGCAAAGATATCTTCTAATATCTTGAAATCTGTATGTTATGAAAAGTGATTCTTTCTATTACCTGAATTGTGGCTGCTATCCTTTGTAACTTAGACAGCAGGCATTGTGCTCAAAAACCTTTGTGATTTATGATGTACAATTGAGACCAACATGTTCTAAATCCTGTTTGCCCTAAACTCTAACTTGTACCTGTTCTCCCTTTGTGCATCTCAAAGCCATCCGTAGATGCTTGGTAGTTTCTGAAAAGTTTCATAAGTGGAAAATCATATTGGAAATCTAGGGAAAAGAAAGAAGATGTGCTAAAAATGTTTGTAGTCAATGCATTACTATTCAAATCTAACTGGCAATGAAAAATTATCCTGTTCATGCTTCCTGAACTAAAACTTCTTGTTCCCTTCTGAAACATCTGATATTTGCTTATTTGGTAAACTCATATAAAAAGTGTTCTAGAAATAAATAATAATAATTAGTAATTATAAGCATCATCGCTACTGGTATTGAGCTAACAATTGTTGTCATATTAGTATATTTTAATTCCTATGAAGTTTACGGTGGATAATTTCTTTTGTCGGCACAATATTTACATAAAATAAGTATTCTCATTTTCTTTAAATTGTAGTTTAAAAAATAGGAAAGCTACATAATTTTCACATAGTCATGAACATAATGTGTGTGTGTGTAATTTTATCCTACCAATTTCATTTAAATTCAAAGCTTGCTTATATAGAGAGAGTCCCTCTGAAGATTATAGCATCACAATAGACTGAAAAAGAATAAACTAGCAGCATGTTCAAGATGCCAGTGTCATATGACATTAATCTAAAGGTGTTTTCTTGAAATGTGGAGCATCTTCTTTTGGGTGTTTACAAGATATTTATTAGGTTAAAATTAACTTGCAGTACTTGTGGATGCTAATAACCCGTCCTTTACCTTTATGCTGAACTTTACAAATGGTTTTGTACCTTTATAACCTTGACATTTGTTAGAATTTGAAAAATGTTGTACACTTCTTTTAAAAAAGAAAGTAAATGTACTCCCAGTTACATCAATGGGAAAAAAATTAGTGACATATTTATTGAACACAGTATGCCATACAGATCTTTATAGTATGCCAAGCATCATGCAATATTTTGTTTTATTCTGATGGCTCTCATTATTCTGATGGCTATCATTCCCTGTGCTTGTCCTGGTAGATTAGAGAAACAAATTTATAAGCACACATATAGATATAAGGGAAAGGTTTGTTTACAAGAGAATGGAACATTGAGAAAGCATCCCAACCCAGCACAGTCAAAGATCTCTAAGTCTGATATTAACCCACATGTCTGATACCAGTCTACAAAGTCTCCTTCTGACTCACGAAGCACGTGCAATGACACCAGGACAATCACAGGGCGGTGGGTGCAGAGTCTTGTGTATCTTGTGGCAGTAGAAGCATCCCAGCACTGGCAGGGGTATCCCCATGGCTCCTCGCTTCCAGAGCTGAGAGTCCATCAGCAGTACCCATTGCCGGTAGAAGCATCTCAGCGCTGGTAGGGGTCTCCCTGTGGCTTTTCTGGCTTCAGAGGTCTGGTTCTATCAGGGTAAGTCAATGTGACTTCTCCTTCGACTCCACCAGTTCCTAGGAATCAGGGTCTATGATGTCATCTTGTCAGTTATGCGTCTCCAAGGAACTGAGTCAAGTCTCTCACCTCCAATTTGGAAATACGGCGAGACTTCCCAGAATTCTCAGGAGAAAGACATGCCCACCCAAAGGTTCATTGGCTATCTCCAGATTGACAGGCTAGACTCCACCCCTACACTCCCAGTGCTGAAATTGACAGATCAGTGACTGCCACATATCCATTTTAATAATAAGGAAACTAAAGGATGAATCAGAACTATAATACAAGATCACATGATCTTTCTTACATTCTGCTTCTCTATGCTCAATTTGGAAAACTTTAATAATGAGGAAATATCACATAAATAATATATAAAGAGAGCATCAGCTTCCCATTGGGTAAACCAGAAGGTGACACCGGCTCTGAATTACTGAGAAATATCAACTATAATGTGGTCAATAATCTCAACCCAGAGAAATCAATTCCATGATGGTTGTCTATCATTGAGATTTTGCCTCTTGCCAATAGCCTTCTCCCATTTATTCTCCGCCACACACAGCCATGTAAAAATAGTAAAACCTATATATTGATTAGCCTCAAGTCAGCAACATACAAAGTTGTGGTGCTTTTCTCTCAATATTTTATATGGCCATTATTTTGTGGTTCTCTACCCACTAACCAGGTTAAAGACCAGGGAAGGTTCATGTTTACAATAAAGGAGCCTCAATTCAAGTCAAAACATTTTTCCTGGTGACATTTAGTCCTTTTTTGACTTATGTCTATTTTTAATGGAGAAGCAATGGCCTTGATTCTCTTTTACCTGTCCTTGTAGGAGCTGGGGTGGGGAGTGAGGGAGGGAGGTATGGGATAGCTGCTCAAGTGAGACTAGGGACTGTTTGGTAATCCTCTATGCAACTCTTTAAATGTTGCCTTTCTAGTTTACTAATTGAGACTGACTTTGATACCTGGAGCATACATTTGTAGCTGCCTGACTTCATTGTCCTATGGTGATTGGGGACCTTCTTTCTCCCACTACTTGTTGTTATCCCACCTTATAAATATGCCAACTATTTATGCCTGATAGGTGATATTTATGTGGTCTTTTGGGGTGATCACTTATCTCTTCCAGGTATTATTTCTGCAGCCTGATTTTTTGTTTTAGAGATAATTTGATTGGGGCTCTTACAACTTGTTACAATTTATACATCAAATGTGTCAGACATATTAATACATATATAGCCATAATTTTTTTCCTAGACATTTACTTTCTATTGAGTTCTTGGGATCAACTCCTCTTTTTTCCTTCCTTCTCCCCACTCCACTCTCATGACCCCTTGATAGATTACATATTGTTATTATTTTCATATTTCACACCAACCTCTGTTTCCCTTCCCCTCTGGTTTCTGTTGTTCTTCCTCCTGAAGGGGTGTGTGTGTGGTAATGTGCCCCCTCTCCCACTCTTACTCTTACCCTTTTTCATAATCACTATTCCCATTCCTGTTCCTGAGTTTTGAGTGTAGTGAGCTTTATCTCTTGTCTTTACCTGCATGCATGCTCCGGTCCAGTCCCGAGGGGGAAACAGCACTGGGGTCATGATATTGGGGGGTGAGGAAGCCTCAAGAAACCAGAGGTATATTGCGTGATTCGCTGGTGTTCTACAGCACCCTCCTTGACTCATCACTTCCCTGCCACCCCTCTGTGGGGGTATGTTCCATTGTCTACAGACGAGCTTTGGTTCTTCGCTCCCTCCCCCCTCATTCTCACCAATGTGTTTTTGTTTGTTATGAATTTTCTGATGCCTGTCACTTGGTACCAATGACACCTCATGATTCGCACCATCTGGTGTGCTTCTTCCATGTGAATTTGTTACTTCACTGCTGGATAGCTGCTTGTCTAATTTCAAGTCTTTAAGATCCCTGGTGGTATCTCGGTTATTAGCTGGGCACCATTTACGGACTTCACCACATCTGCTTATTCACCCATTTTGTGTTTGAAATTCTGTCAGGGTGGAGGGGTGGAGAGTGAACATCACAGAATGTCATCTTTTTAGAACAAAGTGTTCTTTTATGGAGGGAAGGTATGAGCTGAGACCCAAGGTCTATCCATATCCTCAGTGTATTTGGCAGTCTCATTTAAACTTGCTCAAAATCTGAGTCACTCCATGGAACCTCGGCCCAGATGGAAACTGAAGAAACCAGTATTTGTTCTAGTCATGATTTCTTTTGTTGACTTTTTATGTATGTAGTGACGTACTTGTGAGACATTCACATTTCTCTACAGAGGAGAAAAACAAAAATGAGTTATTGATAGTACTCTAAAATGATCTCTTTTGAGTTTTCTTTATCTCATTAGCTAGGTTTTTTGTTTACATGTTTATAGTGGTAACATTTGGGTGCAATCAGGCCTAATATTAAGTAAACAGGGCTGTGGTTCATTTTATGCTCTTATCTCTAAGTTATTGTCATTATTATTTGGAACTTTGTTGGTTCATCTTTCTTTGGAATGGGCACACATTTGAATCTCTTATAGTAGATTGACTTAGTGGTTGTCTTTCTAATTCCTTGGCGTAGAATAATGTATGCATCCAGAACGGAATCAGTTTTTAAAGCATTTAAATTAGTATTAAATTGTTTGCTGGGACTTGTTTTTCACTGATGCCTCCAGTACAAGTCAACTTCTTTAATCTAAAATTGATCAACAATGTGATCAGAATTCATTGAAAATTATTAGCCCTTGGAATGCAAGATTTGGAAACACAGAAGTAGGAGTAGTTGGAAAATATGACCTTGATGATAGAAGCAGAGTTGGATATTGAATGATGGAATTTTGCAACATTAAGGACGGGAAACACCTTTGTCAACAATATAAATGGCAACTTTGCTTGTGAGCATCACCAGATGGAACCCACAGGAATCAAATTGACACTTGAGAAAAGAAATGATATGATAGCTCAATATTATCAGCCAAATAAGGCCATGGCCAAACAGTGTATGCTAATGAAAGAACACCAGACAGTTATGGGGTGAGATCAAGACTATCATACAAGAAGAAATATAAAATTCATTGATAAGACAGGAGAGAAAGAAAAGGCTAAAGGGAGAAGAAGAAGAAACTCACCATTGAAGTAGAACAGCTAAACAAATGAAAGGCACACACAATATCAGCATTTCAAAAGTCACATTGAAAAGATAAACATCACAATGAAATGTTGGAAGACCTGCAGTTAGAAAGCCAAAAGGGAAGAACAAGCTCAGCACATCTCCAGCTGAGCGACCGGAAGGAAAATGTCAAGTCCCAGGTGAAATTGTGACGAATTATGTGGACCAAATCGTAAGCGATGCCAGAAATAGCAGCACAAGGTAAGTGAAACACAGAGCAACTGTTCTCAAAAGAATTAGTCAATATCCAGTGATAGCAAGAGACTGCACAGGATCAAGGACAGATGGTATTGAAGGAAAAAGTAGCCACTATCTTGAAGACAACCACCTGGCTAATCTACTGCAAGAAATTAATACTTGTGCCTATTCCACAGAAAGGTGAAGCAACAAAATTTAAAAATTATTGAGAAATATCATTAATATCATATACAATTAAGAATTTGCTGAAGATAATTCAAAAACTATATATACATAGACTTACTGCCAGTGTTTCAAGCACTAGTCAGAAGAATGTGTGGTGCAAAGCATATCATCATGTGGATCGTTGTTGAAATCAGAAAACATGAGTCACTGTGTGACTCACAAAGGCTGTGTGAGTCATCACAAACTAAGGATGCTATTGTGAACCCGGGGAATTCTGGAACATTTCATTGTTCTAATGTGAACCAGTACATGAACAGACTGGCTGTCTTAAACCGAAGGGCCAACCAGAAAGAATGACCAGTAAAGATATACCGTTCTTTAACAGAGATATCACAGAATTTGAAGTTAACCAAACCTGATTTTGACATTTGCACTGTCTCTCTTTAGCCACGTGGCTTACTTTAGGCAAGGTGTATAGCTTCTATGAGGCTGGTTTCTGGATGAGTAAACTAATGGCATTTTTAGTTTCACTCACTCTCTGCCATTCAGCCAATCTTGAGTCATAATTGGGGGAAGGAATATAAGTTATGTATTTTAAATAACCCATTGCCATTGAATTTATTTCATCTCATAGAGAACTTGTATAGGGTTTCTAAGGTTATACATCTTTATGGTAGCAGTTAACCTTATCTTTCTCCCATGGAGTGGCAGGTGGATTTGAACTGCTAATTTTATAGTTAGCAGTCCAAACTTTACCTGAGAGTGCCACCAGTGGGTACTTTTGTCCAGGTAAAGAATATTGCAAGTATGTGTTAAAGAAACAGGTCTTAAAGCAGTTTAGATAAGAAGAGAAAATCATAATTAAAAGCTATCTATTTTGATCTACTTTGGGCTTGATCTAGTTTATAATATAGATATAGTGTTGTTTTTAAACAGTCTTATCAGCACTTCGTCCACTTAATATACAATTAAATAATTCAATCATATCAAAAAGAGTTGTACAATTGTCATCACATTCAATTCTAGAACATTTCTTCCTTGTTCTCATTGTTATTCAGTTAATTATTATTATTATTTTAATTCTAATTGTGGCAATAAGAACACAATAGAAAATGCACCAGTTCCACAACTTCTACTTGTATAATTCATTGTCATTGAGTATACCTTTCATGCTGTACAACCTTTATTGATATCCCTTTCCAAATCATTCCACCTCCATTGACATAACTCAATGTCCCCTATACAACAAATCTGCCACCTTCATGGTAACTCGGTCAAGGTTGGTTTCTTTTTTAACCCTCTGTGGTTTTCTTGATAGAGTAGTCCCATATCACATACTTCCGTGGTTAGATTGCTTTTAAAATTAGCTGTATAATTACAATCAGTTCTAGTGTTCCCTCCCCACTCCCACATTCATTATTTACTATGCAAATTGGCTTACCATCCCTATCTCCCACTCACCCCCACAGTCACATCCCCTATAAATCATTGCATCAGTTGATCTTTAATATTTTTGATATATATTTAATCTTTGGATTTACTTACTATTTGCAGCCTTCTTAACTCTCTTTTATGTATTTTTCAGTGTATAAAACTGATGATGGATGAGTCTATAGAGACAATAAATAGAATAAGAATTTCTGAAGGTATGGCAGGGAGGTGGGGGGTTGATGGTAATGGAAAGCTGATGTCAAGAAGTACAAGAAGAAAAAAAATATTTTGACACTGATTGTAGTAGTGGTACAATACTTTTTCATGATCAAACTTTCAAATGGTATGATGTCTGGATCAGGTGTCCCAAAGTGGTTTGAATAAAAGAATAAATTCAAAACACAAATTATAAATAACCTTGTAGCAAAGCCAAACAAACAAATGGATGAACTTAGTCCATTGGATTCTTGCATAGCAGAAGGAGTATTAATGAGGTAACATTATGATTACCTTAGAAATGATTGAGAGAAGGCTACTGTTGGTTCCATTTCTTGTAGAATCAAGTTTGCAACATTCTGGCTCATTTTAGGCTTATTTTCTTTCATTTCTGACTTATATTTTCTGGATTTTAAACTTAAAGCATTGACCATCTGCCATGTAATACTGTAGTTAAATGCTTTCTGTCCAGTGTGCACATTATTGCCTTACAAACTCAGCACGTGATTAATAGGATCACTTTAAAATACTTAGCAAATCTGCAAGAGTGTTGTTTTTTCTCATAACTTTAGAAGGCACATATATACGTTTGTCAAAGAGGCAAAATAAGCATCTTAAGTGGTACGTTAGATGAGGTGAGGCCCTTCAGTTACTGTCTGCCTGGCAACACCTGCTCAGTTCAAGGGTTAACTCCCTGGAAGTATTTCTTAATGCTTCCCAACCCTCTGCCCTTCCCTGCTGTCAAGACTCTCCTTTAATTTTACTTCAACATTCTTCTTTGTTACTTTATTTTGTTCTTTTTTATTAGGCTTGTCCCTAACACACACACACACACACACACACATACAATTTAGTGCCTCTCAAGGGCAGGTACTATGTAGTCTTCAGTGGATAGTTATTTGAGAAAAATGAATGCATATTATAAATCATGGTATGGTAACTATTGTCCAAATTTTATCTTTGCTTACACCACCTTTCCCCCCCAAGAAGTTTCCCATCAATACTTCATGTCATTCTGCATTAAGCTTCCAAGGTCTTCTTGTCTTCTTCCAAACCCCGGGTTTTCTCTTATCTCTAGCTTTTCCACGGGGCTTCCTTGTCCTCGCACAGAAGCACACATATAATCGGTGTGCCATCCATAACAAGAGAGCCCAGGATAAATGACTGTTGCTTTCACTCTCAAGATCTCCACTGAAAAGCTTTCATATGAATATCAGCACACTTCAAACTTCAAACAAGCTTGCACTATCGATTTTTCTGGCTCTACTGTATTGGGTATACTTTCAACCCATTGAAAATTGGGAGACGGTTTTGATTATTCGATGGCAAATTCCTTATGTTGTCATCGCAACATTTTAAATCCAATTTGGGGGGAAAATAAAGAGTTTAGCCTGGGCTTAGACCTGCCTTTTACTTTCTGTTTAGAGTCGCCTTCCAAAAGTTTTGAGATACTGTCATTATCCTAGTCTATATTGTAAAAGTCTATTTGTGTTATCAGTTTCAGACATTCTCAATTTCATGCTGTGAAATATGGGGGTTCTATTTTGTAACACTCCCTTTCTAGAACCTACTCTTTATTTTCAAAGAGAACAAGGGTTGTAGAGGAAGAAAAGAATGAGGATAATAATGGCACCATTTTTACAAGCACCCTGTCAGGTTTTTCTGATGTAACCTCTGTAAATGTAAGTGCAGGCAGGTGAGAAAGACCCAGGGGCTCCAGGCACACAAGGCTGCCCTACATGTACCCACTGTTCTGTCTAACCCTAACTCTCTCCTAGTCCTTTAAAGGAGAAAAGAAAAGAACATGAATAGTTCCTGTCTGTTGTACTGCAGACTAGATAGAATATATCAAAGAGGGAATTATACATCTGGGATTTGGAAAACATTCATTATAACCGATCGCAGAGCAAATTGACATGGACTGGTGCAGAGTGCTGGTCCTGTGGTTGATTTAAATATAGAGAGCAGAGCACATAGTGGCCTGACCCTGATTTCCAGTTAATTTCTTTAAATACATTTTTAAGATATCTACTACATTTCAAGCTTTGTTGAAGGAATGAAAGAAAGAAATAATAACACATCTTCTTCTTTAAAAAGCAAATTGTTTTAAGTGTTATTTGCATAAAAATACTTTCAAGGTATGTACAGTTTAATAGAGGGGAGATGGTATCAAAGAAATAAATCAATTATTATAAAATGTAATATTTTGAAATAATCATCTTCTATCGAGATAATAACTCTGTTTCCTAAACTGCTTTAATAGTTTTCCCCTTACCAAATCTCAAAACCCGTGGCCACAGAGCTAGGTTCTGGCTTATATTATCCCTAGATAGGGTTTTGGAGTCTGTAAATCTCTATGGGAGCAGACAGCCTCATTTTTCTCCTAAGGTGTAGCCAATGGATTTGAACTCCTGTCCTTGCTGTTAGCAGCCCAAGACATCATCCACAGGACCTCATCTTATGTTCCTAACTACCCTCTCATTATCTGCATTTTGCAAAGAGATTAACTGAAACACAGAGCAAGTTAGGTAACTTGCCCATGGCTATACAGATAGTGAAATAAATTGCAAGTAAAACCCAAAGAGTGCCTTTGAAGTGCTCTTCTGTTTATGCAATGCTATGGTTTTAGACAATAATCAAAGAGAAGTGGTAATATAACTTGAGCTAAATTTGTTCTCTAGGTGTTTGGGTTATATTCTGCTTGCCTGCCTCTTAGAAATATTCCTGTGTTTTTTAAAAAAATTAGTTGCCATAATTTAAAATGGAAGGATTTTACATAAACATTCAGGTAAGCGTTACTCTTCATATTTCAAAAGACCTGGATATTCTCTGTCCATATTATGATATAGAAAAATTGCCTCTCTCATAGGAACTGTTATTCCTTTTAGAAGGAATTATACTGTAATTGCCACAGTTCTTGTAACTCTTTATATTCCCACAGAGATGTTTATTATCAGCTGCCATTTATCATGGCACAATTGGAGTGTGTGTGTGTGTATGTATTTAAAGAAGAAAAAGGGCATCTCTTATATAATTACACCCAAGCCATGGTAATTTCATTTGCCTCATATGCATGTCAAATTTGGACATTAAGTAATGAATACTGAAGAAAATTTGTTGCATTTGAATTGTGGTGCTGGGAAGGAGATTCTGCATATATTCATTGCAAGTACCATGGGCTACTAAAAGGATCAGCCTTTCTGTCTTAGAAGAAGCAGACCAGAGTGTCCTTTAGAGGGAAGGATGGCAGGATTCCATCTCACATTTTAGACATGTTGTCAAGAGACCCTTGTCCCTGGAGAAGGATATCGTGTTTGGTAGTGAAGAGGGATAGTGAAAAGAGGGTCTTGAGGAAGACCCTCAAAGAGATGGATTGATTTTACAAACAAACATTTTCAGGGCTAAAGAGTTTGATAAGATAAAATTGCAACCATAATTGTAAGGGGGGGAATTGTTAAAGAACTGGAGGACAGTGATGTGACTCATCAGTGCTATACTGCACCCTGTATGTATCATTCCTTCCATGTGGCTCTTCTATGAAGGACTGTGAGGTCCAATTATGTTCCAGGTGGGTTTGGGTTCTTCACTTTGTCTACACCCCTTCACATCAATTTAATTGGTTTTGAACTTCTGATACCTATTACTATGGATCACCTACATGATTACGCAGGGTGGTGTGCGACTTGTGTATGTTCATTTCTATAATTAAGATAATCAGATGCATGAAGTCCAAGGTAGATAAACCATCCAAAAGAGTAGTGGGGGTAACAATTCTCTCAGGGTACAGGAAGAGATGGGATAAGGGGAACGGACAACAATGATAGCGGTATAACACCACTCAACACGAATGAATAACAGAATTTTAGGTGAACAAATACATTGGATGGTGTAAGATATAGCTAAAAATAATAATGATGATGATATATAATGAGGTTTCCTTGGGGTAGAGTGGAGGAGTGAGGGGATAAAGAGGAATTGACATCAATGTGTTCAAGAAGAAAGGAAATGTTTTGAACCTTAAGGTGGCAGTGATTGTACAATTATACTTGATCTAATTGAATTATAGATTTTTATAATATCTTACAGAAGAGATACCAACAAAATGATTAAAAATCCAACCTACCAAACAAAAAAAGATGGATCTTTACAAAAATAGACTCAAGCATAAGAACACATGTAAGGATGGTACAGGATGGGGAAGTATTTTGTTTTGTTGTTTATAAAGTCACTATAAAACCAACATAAAAACCAACATAATAATTACATTTACATCAAGAGTGAGCAAAATTGGAAATATATGTAGAAATCAGTCACCCACACGCCTTCTTTCACTCACTTTATATGCCACACTTTGTAAACCTGAGTCTGTGTACTAGGAAGTATATATAGGTCTACTCCTCCAGCATCATAGAAACAAAACAAAGGCACCATTGCACTGGGAAGAGCAGCGTTTTCATAGGCTGCATTTTTCCCACTAGGAACCTCCATGAGTTAGTGCACATAGTGGTGTCACTGAGGAAGGCTTTCTGGTCTCAGGGATTTTTTTTTCATGACGGCAGTATCACTCAAACATTGCTTTTGGTGATGGCTGATTTAAGAGAACAGCATGGATCTGTGGAATTTTGTCTCCTACTCATGAAAAATGTTGCCGAAACTATTGTGATATTGAACACAGCTTATAAGAACAGCACTATGAGGTAAAACACAAGTGCACAAGTGGTTTTCTCATTTCAAAGAGGTGGAATGTCTATAAATGACAAACTTCATTTGGTATGTCCATCAATTTCCCAAAAGGATAAAAATGTCAACTCGTAGTGCACTTGGAGTCCTTCTACCAGGTCAGACTGCTAATCACGCTCTCTATTTCGAGGTTCTGAAAAGATTGTGCAGCAGTGGGTGACAGAAAAGGCCCGATTTATGGCAGACAGGGGACTGGTTTTGTCACCACAACAGTTCACCCACTCTCATAGCCATCGCAGTGTGCCAGTTTTTGGCAAGAAACACCATGAGCCTTCATTTTATTTATCAGAATGGAGAAGGGCATAAAAAGACAGGGGTTTGATGACATATAAGAGGTGAAGAAAAAAATGAAGGAAGTGCTGCCAGCCATCCAAATAGATGAGTTTGAAAAATGTTTCCAAGAGTGGAATTGCAGATTTGACAAATGTATTAAGTATAATGGAGAGTATTTTGAAAGTGATAAGCTTGTCTATCTTAAGAAAAAATTGAACACATAGTTTTGAAGAAAAAATTCCATTTCTTTTTTAGGTACTCACTCGTATAATAAAATGTTCACTGGCCAGGATAATGGCTTAACAAAACAAAGAATTAGTTGAGTCATAAACAGAAGGTACAGTTTTTCAAAATAAGATGAAATAGAACAGGGTACATGTAGAATGTTATAATCTTTAATGAGTAAAAATAATATTGCAGCTTGTGTAAAATATACTTAATTGCAAAACAAACATTATTCAGTTTTCACTAGAATAATTTGTGATGGTTGTGGTGACTCCTGAGGTTGGAATGAATGGAGTGCTGAAACAACTCTGAGAGCGCTTTCATAGATGGGCCAATCATATCCTCTCTGCTCCTTGTCTCCAACACACACACAATGGACATATACTCTTGTAAACATTTAGACACAGACATATTAGACACCTTTACTTTTCTCTTTGAAGTGTTTAGTGGCTTTAAGTCACACTGTGACACAACTGCAACAGTAAATTACAAGACCATGATTACATAGAAATATTCAGGTAACAATATTAGAGACTATTTTCCTTCAGGTGAATATTTATATCATCCAAAGGACTTCAGATACAGTGAGACCCTCCAGGGTGATGCCTTAATGATAGGATTGACATCCGGAGGCTTTAAAGTTCTGACTTTCTCAGTGGTCTGACAAAGTCTCCATTGCCAACCTATCACCACTAGTCTTGAGTGCAGCACACATTACCCCCCCCCCCAATTGCCCCAGAAGTAAACAAAGTAATAAAAGATATAATTTTACATAAGCTATTGACAGGATGTCTTTTAGAATAATAAGGAATCATTTCAGAATTGTGCTATGTTGCATTTGACTGCAGCATCTTCCTATAGGAGTCTCACTTTACATTCGCTACTATCTATCCCATATTGGAATGCAGGCAGTTCTCAGTGCAATTGTCTGCTACGATTTATCTTAGGGCAGGCAAAACGAGTATTTCTTAAACTCCGGAGGCACACTTTTCTTTTCTTATGTATCATGACTTAAAAGAAAGAATTGCCTCCAGACAGTACATATTTAAATCTTCCACTCATTTTTCCACTGCTATCTTTAAAAGATTAGATATCAGAGGAAAATAATTTGTAGTAACTGTGCAAATTCATAAGATATAACCTGGAGAAGGGACTTCTGTTTAATACATAAAATATTTTGGAGCAAACTGCATTAAATAAAATAGGAATTTCACAGGTGTTAAACCTATTTACTTCACTTCAGATATAACTGCTGATTTCAAACATGTAGATTTGGGGCCCATGGATGATAAAATTATTGTCCTGCAGGTGCCTAATAATACATAAACATGAAATGTTGCAAATATGCAAGGCACATAAGAAATCAATGTCAGCCAGGCTTCAGAACTGAGAAGTATCATAGCATTTTGTATAATGGAATGGGCTTGGGCATCATGGATTATTTTCCCTATAACTAGTTATTACTACCACCTTTAAGATACTTTCTTCCTTTCTCCCTTCTTCTTTATATTTATTCTTCTCTTCCCTCCTTCTATCCATCACTTCATAGTCAATCTATAGTACAGAGTGAAACTCCCCCTCTAGGTTTCTGATACCGTAAATCTTTCTTAGAGCATAAAGCCTCATCTTTTCCTTGCAGCATGACTAGTAGCTTCAAACTGTTCAACTGTGATTTGCAACACAATTCTACACCATTTCTTTTAGGTTCTAGGCATCAGAATCAGCGCCAGGACAGTGAGTTTGTGTCTGTTGTTGTGTTTTCAGGTATGGTTTGAGCACCTATGGTGTGCTAATTGTTGTACAAACAGCTGGTACACAAACATCATTTCTGCTCTGGAGAAGTTCCTGTACACTTAAAGATGGTAGAGAAGTAAACAAAAGTCATTAGTCAAGCGTTCATTTCTCATTTTCTCAGAGTTTTACCTTGTAAAAGGAGAGATAAACAATATATAGGATTCTTTCCATACAGTTCTCAGAATCTTATATTCCAAACTTGAAGTCTATAGTACAGATAATATGAATCTCGAAGAGGGAAAGAGCATGGTTGATCAGAAAGGAAGGTAGCAGTTCATAAGGAATTGCTCCTTTCCTTGGGACCATCAATTGTGTAGTGACGGTTCCCTGTCTCCCACTTACTTAAGACCGTTCTGGGTTTTGTTGAGTTACCAACTTACTTTGCATTCTGAAAGAAGGCTGTAATATTGACCAATCTCTTAAAAACAAAACAAAAATCTCATCTTGGAATTGGGCATGTATTTTTGTTGCCTGAATTTGGAGGTGGTTCCCCAAAATAAGGCAAAAATGCTACCAAATCAATAATGCACATACCCCCACCAAAATATTGAATGAAAGCAAAGGAAACTCTTACTGTTGCATTCCTACGACAGATATATAAGACTTGTTTTGATTCTTCCTTTTGAAAATGAATTTCCCCTTTCCTTTCCCCCTTTTATCCAGTGTGAAGTAATTTAAAAATTCATTAACACATATTGCTATGTTAATTGGATGATATTCTTCAAGGTCAAGAAACTATCAATAGATATTGAATAGTGGCTATAAATAAACTCATCATGGTAATTAGATTTGTCAATTAAAATTGGGAACAGCTAACTATTTTATGATTGGATTAAAGCTGGTATCACTTCGGGAAAATAATTTTACTCAGCATAATAGATGAAGATTGGATGATGAACACAAATGCAAGATTGACCCCATGAATGAAATAAGCTTCTGATTTTATTTATTTATTCATATGCCAACATTCCAATTCCTGAAAGTGCTACTGAATTGCTTCTAAAACATTTCAAAAATTAAAATCTAATGAAAAGTTCAATGCTCCCTTCTCTAGGAGACCATTCTAATCACAAAGGTGCAACAATGATGAGGGACTGTCTTTATGCTGGACATAGAAACGTTAATGGCATTGTCTTCTTTCCTCCTCCTGAAAACCACATGAGAGATATAACTGCCTTCTTTTGGCAAGCGACATTTCCCAAGGTCACTCACAGTCCTAATAATTACAAAGGCTGGGAAATAATAATTTATGTCCATGTGACTCCAAATCCCATGCTCTCTACTTGTCTCTATGCAAGTCTGACTATACACAAAATTCTTAATTATGCTGACTTCATTTATTAATCTTTCTATGTGAGGAGAATATTGTCAAGGAAATACGTGATCCTTATTGGTGTATTTTTAAAATTAAATTTGCAAAGACTCTTCTGAAAATCAGACAGGGTATTTCTTTTTTTTTTTTTTGCAGGGGTGTGGTTATCAATGCCCTCTGGTGGTTGTGGGAGCTACCCAGCCCTGCTCCTGAGAGCCGCTGTTGGATTTGAACCGCCAAGCCCGCGAGCCGCAGTCCCGCACTCAACCATTTAATGCCACCAGGGCTCAACCAGGCAGGCTATTTCTTGCACAGCTATCCATATCCAAAATCTGAAAAATGTAGGGCCATTCTCTGTACCTGCCTTTGTTGGCAGCTCGGAGTTTCCCTGCCCCCCGTTTTCTCTTTCTAAGGGGCAGACATTGCAAGGCAACCCTGTCTCCTTGCTCGGCTGATGTCACCGTGTCTAGTGGGAGGCGTGGCTGTTAATTCTTGATCCTGTCAGTCTGATCTATTGCTTCAGAAAGTAAGCATGAAGTGCCTGACATGTCCAAAGACCATCTCTAAGTGCTGACTATAAAGTAGTGATCTCAAAATTTAAAAACTTTCTGGCTCCCAAAAGTTCTTGTTTTGATGACTGGAAAGGCAGAACCCATGTTTGATTTCAGATCTAACTGATGCTGAAGAACATGCTTTGCCCTTAAGTTCTTGTGTTTTGCAAAATCTGCTAAGTCACTTTCTGTAAATATATATATGCATGTGTATATATATACACATATATATATATTAAAAATTGGGTTGAAAAGTTGGAGGCTAGAAAGGAGGTAGGTCATGTCTGCACAGAGTGAAACTGCACTTGACTGCACAGTAGCCCCACACAATGTCTCACTGGTTATCGACTCAGAGCATGATGGACTGGAAAGAGGACTGCATTTTCTGATTTCTGCATAAAGATATCTTAAATGTGGGGTTAACCCCAAGAGGAGTGGCCATCAGAAATTTTTGTAATCGGTGAAGGATCTTTGTTCAGAGAAGCAATTGATGCTGACAATTTGAATAGATATTGCTCTTGCGCACTCAGTTATGTGTTAGACTCCCTGTGACAGAAATAGAAGATGCTAAGACAGAATTTTCCTCCCTAAGAAGTCATACTTTGGTGAAAAATTCCACTTTAAAAGTCAACATAATGCTATTTGATAAATACTACCATTTCTACATAGATTGATGCATGTTTGCACATGTGTAAACTTTAATAAAAACAAGGAGTCTTTAATAAAAATGAGGGAGTCTTTCCTTCCACATATGTGGGGAGGTCAGAAAAAAATTTCTTAGAGGTTTGGGTTATAAGCTAACTATAATTTCCTCAAGAAAAGACAAGGCTAGCAGCTTTCTTAGTCCTGAAAGAGACCATAGAAGGGCACAATGGTGGGCATATACAGCAAAATTTCAAGTACGTCAATCTGGATGGAATATTGAATATAAAGGTAACTAAACATGAAGCAAGAACTGAAGAGAGGCAGGAGCTGACCTGTGAAATTATGTTGAGGAATACAAACTTGTTTCCATGGTCCTCACAGGGGGGAATAGATGTTAAGTACTACCAAGGTCAGCTCAAAGAGAAAGGCGCTCAACAAAGTGGATTGATGCAGAGGCTGCCTTGCCGGGTTCAGGCATGGGAGGATGTGAGGACCGCGCAGGACCAGCAGAGCTTCATCTGGTTGTGCATAGGCTCGTTGTGGATTGGAACCCGAACAATCACTTCCAACGTCATAAATATATCTTTTACATGTTTTCATATTTTCATTTTAGTCATTCTGATGTACCAGACTATAATTTTAATTTGTACTTGCTCAATCAATAATTGCCAGCTTGTACACCATCCTCACAGTTGTGTAAATCCACTTTCTCTGGGTTTTCCTCTTTTTCACGGTGGCCTCGTCTCTTTACCAAGCATGGCCTCTCTCTAGATGACCGGCCTTTCTAGATGACATGTCCAAAGTATGTGAAATGAACTCTCAGCATCCATGCTTCCAGGAAGCATTTGGGTGTATTTCTTCTGAGACAGAGCTGTGGGTTCTTTTGGTATTCCATAGACGTTTCCTTGCCAACACTGTAGTGCAGCTGGACCCCTTTTGCTTCACTCTTCTTTATTTAATGTCCAACTTTCACACGTATACGGTGCAATTGAAAGTGCCATGGTTTCACTGAGCCATGCTTTTGTCCTCAAATTGACAATCTTGCTTGTGAACATTTTCAAAAGGTCTCGTGCAGCAGATTTATTGAATTGTAGTGAATATTTTTGAGCTCTTGACTGCTTTTTTCCATGAACATTTTTTATGATTCCGACCTGGGTTATGTTTCTTTGGAATGGGTATGAATATGGATCTCTTCCATTGAGTTGGCCAAGTAGCTATTTTCTAAATGGCCTGGCATAGAAGAGTAAATGCATCCAGGGCTTCATTAGCCTTTTGAAATATTATAATTGGTATTCCATCAATTCTGGGGGCCTTGTGTTTAGATAGTTCTTTCAGTGCAGCTTTAACTCTTTCCTTCAGCACCAGCGGTTCTTAGTCAGATGTTAGCTCCTCAAATGATGGAATGCTGACCAGTACTTTTAGGTATAGTGACATTGTGTATGCTTTTCATTTTCTTTGAACATTTCCTGCATCATTCAATAGTTTTCCCATAGGATTTTTCAGTGTTTCAGCTTAAGGCTTCTTTTTATTTTTCTTGAGTTCTTTGAGCTTAAAAATGTGCTGAGTATATTCTTCCTTTTTTGTTTTCTAACTTTATGTCTTTGAAATTTTTATTATAATATTTGATTTTGTCTTCAAAATTTCTTTTTGCAGTTTTCTGTTCAGTTCTTTGACTTGATCATGTCTGCCTTCGTTTGCCTTAGTTACTCTGCAATTATGCCAAGGTTCAGAATTTGTTCCGACATCTAGTTTGCTGTTTTCTTCCTTTCCTCTCTTTGTAATAATCTTTCATATTTTTCATGCCTGGGCTTCTCGATGTCTTCCCACAGCTCGTCTTGTCATCGCACACATTAGTGCTCCGTTCATCAAATCTGTTCTGAGATGTTCTCAAAATTCAGGCGGGATTGATTGAAGGTCCTCGTTTCTCAAGGCCCTGTTTTAACTGTATCCACATTTAGCCTGTGCTAACATATGAGCAACGGATGGTCTAGTCCACAGTCAGCCCAGGCCTAGCTTTATCTGCTAATATTGATTGCTCTTGCATTGTGTCTTCTCACAATTACAGTCGCTTTGCTTTCTATCTATCCCTTCTGAAAACGTTTGCATGCACTGTCACTGATTCAGTAGCTGGAAAAGGTATTTACAATGAACAAGTCATTGCTCCTGCAAGATGTTATCATGCTTTTTCCAGTTTCTTTCCTATCACCAAGAACATATTTCCAACTACTATTCCTTCATCTTTGTTTCCAATTTTTACTTTCAGATAGACAATAACTATCAAAGCATGTTGCTTGCATGTCTGACAAATTTCACACTGAAGCTGTTGGTAGAATTCTTCCATTTATTTGTCACAAACTTTCTTCGTGCATAAATATGAGTAACAATTGTATTAACTGCTTCTTCTTATACTCTGATAGAGCTTATTGTATCATAGACAATATTGAACCTCAAAATAGATCTCGAAGTGACTTTTTTAATGATGAATGTGATCTATTTCTCATGACTTTGTATTTAGCGACATCAAAAATCACATAGTTTTTTTTTTTTCTGATTCACCATCACTTGAGTTCCCCAATGCCTGTCTCTATGTGTTACATTTCATGTTTGGCAATTTCCAATTTTCCTAGATTCATACTTCGTACTTTTCAAGTTGCATTGACTAAATGATTTTTGCAGCTGTTTTCTCCCATTTTGAGTCATACCCCATGAGCAAATAAAGGTCGCAAAGACGCGCTCTGGCAGGCTCTCCAAACCCCACCTCACTGTGGTTCGCTCTGTCTTATGACCAATGGGTGCCTTCCCACCTAAGGGGTCATTTTCTGACCCTGCCTCGGATAGTAGTCTCTCTCTCTTCATTGGGTTTTCAGAAACTTACAATATCTCAGGGCTATCCTTTTGGTTTTCCGTGGCTAATTCACCGGATGTGGACCACCTAATCCTTCTTCTTGATCTGTTCTCTGGTCAGAAGCTCTATGGACCCTGCTCACTGTGCGTGGCTCTGGTGGTATTTGAAGTGCCAGTGACACAGCCTTCAGCATGTCTACAGCACACGAGCCACCACAGCAATACAGACTGACAGAGCAGTATTTCATAGCAGAGTTTTGAATGTTTAGGTGAAGGCTTATATTTCACTAACAAGTAGGTTACAACAACGTTTCTAAGGTACATATATTAGGTGTAATGGAATTAAATG
This sequence comes from Nesogale talazaci, assembly GCA_004026705.1. Taxonomy (NCBI): domain Eukaryota; kingdom Metazoa; phylum Chordata; class Mammalia; order Afrosoricida; family Tenrecidae; genus Nesogale; species Nesogale talazaci. Next base: position 75,394 of record PVJH01001635.1, on the reverse strand, counting down.
CCATATTTCATAAGAGTTATTTTTCCATTCAGAAAAAGAAAATTGTTTTCAGAAAATGTGTCCTTATTGACAGAAGGCACATGATATAGTCATGATTATAATTCTTTTACAACAAGCTACATGGTATGCGGCATCTCACCAGGAAGGTTGTGACAGGTTGACAGCCACCCCTGTTTGTATAAAGTATGTTATTGCTATATTAGTTGCTGTCAAGCCAAATCTGACTTTTGCTGGTACTGGGTGCACAAGTACAGTATATCAGTCTCCCTCAGTCTTCTTTATCTAAATTATTTCTTTACTTAAAGGCAACTTAACATTAGAGAACTTCATTAGTGTCATCAAGCAAGATATTTGAGGATGATGTACTCACAGCTAGCAAAAGACTTTATAGAAGCCCCCCGGAACTCAGTTCTTCCTGTCCGTCCACTCTTGAGTGCATGTGCTTTTGTCCTTGTGCCCATTGACTTAGAGTCACCAGATGGGTGTTTGACCTAAAAGCAGAGCCTCTGCCTTCCAGACACACAGGAAAAGAGTGTCAACTTTTTCTCCTTGAAGGCTTTGCATTTATACTAAAATTCTGAAGGAACGTTCTCCTAGATAAAATGCTGGTATGTGGTACAACATTCTTCAAGAAAGCTGGGAAACGGGGTGCTTCTACTTATAGCTTGCTGTAGGAGACGAGAGAAAGGACACACATGTCTGGGAACGATGGTAGGGCCCAAGTTACAAAATCGGCCACAGCACCTCCACCTTCCGCATGTAGTTCTTGAATTTTTTCTTGAAAATATTTGTTTTCATTACAAAAGTATGAAAACCCATTTTTACTGAATTGATTCCACCTCAGGGTAGCCCCATGCATGCATTATTAGCCCAATGCTTAATGTGCTAGTCTGGGTAGACTAGAGGAACAAATTTCATAAACACACATATGGATATAAGGAAAAGGTTTATATATGAAAGAAATAGGACATTTACAAAGCATCCCAATCCAGTCCAGTACAAAGTCATAAGTCCAATATTAACCAATATAGCTGATATCAGTCTATAGTCTCCTTCTGACTCATGAAAGTGGGTGTAGAGTCCTGGTGCCAGCAGGGGTCCCCTCATGGCTTCTGGTTTCCAGGGCTCAGGGTCCATCAACAGCATCCAGTGGTGGCCGGAGCAAGTCATCGCTGGCAGGGGTACCCACATGGCTTCTCTAGCTTCAGAGGTCTGGCTCCATCAGGGCAAGGCCATGTTGCTTCTCCTCTGGCTCCTCAAATGCTGCCATCTTGTCTTGTCCGTGATTCATCATCTCTGAGACTAACTCCCAACAACTGGGGAAGATAGCTTCTCATCTCCATGAGGGAAATATCACAAGATTCCCCAGAAGTCTCAGGAGAAAGCCATGTCCACATAGAGGCCTCACTGGCTACTCAGTGGCTATCTCCAGATTAATAGGCTAGACTATACCCCTACATTTCAATCATAAAATTAACATAAGCACATGACTGTCACAGACCACTCCGTGTTAATTTTATACTTTCACATAACTCTGTAACCATATGTAACTTTCAAATAAACAATTATATCTATACTTAACAGGATAAAACTAAAATGCATGCAATTCAACATGTATCACCATCATTTAAAAATAATATTCTTAAAGTGAACAAAGCAAAACATATCCTTTTACTTACAATTCAGGCATTCTGATTTCTTAACCATTCTCCTTTAGAAGCATAGTATCTGAGACATTCAAAAGTTACATAATATCTACTCCTTGATCCTATAATCCTATGAATATATATTCCACCACCTATGAGAGTTTGCAAGCCAACCAACCATGCCTTTATTCCCCCATTTTGGGTAGCTAATTTCTATATAGCCACTTACATCAACCCAGTGCTCTGAGGAAAGAATCATATCCAACTTGAAGAATCTTCTTTCCAGTTGGAAACTCCTGAAATGTGCATCCATTAGCAAAGTCAAATCAGGGCAGGCCATCCATAAAGTCAGCAGTGATGTGCACCAGATCACAGACTCAAATGGCTTCTCTTCCTCTGGTTGGGTTCTGGTCAACTCAATGTGGGCTGTTTCCCTTAGCCTCACCAGGGTAGCCATTGGTCGCCTCCCCATTAGACCAAGGTCCCATCACAAACTCTCAACATGCATAGCTCTCTCATGCTAGGTCATGAACTTCAGACCAGTCAACCCGCTCTCATCTGTTCTATTTCCTGTGAACCATGTTCCATGGGTGTCAGTAGCCAAATTCAACCTGCCTAATTATTGCTGCAGTATCCTATTTCTAATCAAAGAGTAGATCCAGGTGGAAACCTAGCAAGCATTTCAGCCTGCCACAGGTTTCCTTTAACATTCATACCCAGAGAGGAATTATCTTTGTGGTTCCAGATGCCTTCAATTCTGAAAATAATCACTAGTGAGGATTTTCCAAGGAAACAGATTTTAGCCTTCTTTATTGGTCAATTTGACCTTCTCTTAAAATACAAAAATCCTGAATCCAAAAGACTGGGTGGGGCTAATTTCTTCAGACAAGTCTTTCCAGGTGTGGCCTAACCCCATCTAAAGATGAGGTGGGGTTAATCTCTTCAGAGAAGTCCTTGACGCTGAGTCCTAAACCCTCTAGAGGTCAATGCTTGGCTTGAGGTAACTGGATTTACAAACTCTTTCCATACTTCCCAATAAACATTTCTATGCATCCTTATATTTATAATAATAGGCATAAGAAATCAGTACAAACAACATAGTCATAAATCAAACAATTCTTAAAACAATCAAGGTCAATACTTATTAAGTTTATCTATATCTTTATCTAAACTACTGTTTGAATTAGGTCTCTGAAAGCATCAAAACAGATCCATGCTTTCGGTCAGGCATTCTGACTTTCTTAACCATTCTCCTTTAGAAGCATAGTATCTGAGACATTCAAAAGGCAGTTTTTACCCCTGAGCTCAAGATATACATTAATAGTATTCATTTTATATAGAAATAACCAAAGACAGCATCCAAACAAAATAATCAAAACTTTAACTTCCCATATTGTTTCCAGAAGATAGCTCAGTAAACTCCAAGGATGTATCTGACTTCTGGCTAGACATAGAAATAACAATACCACGAGGCACAAGTCAAACAAGCTTCTACCTATGAATTTGTCCCTCTAGCACCCCACTCCTGGTACCATAATGTGTTAGTCTGGGTAGACTAGAGGAACAAATTTCCTAGACACTCATATGGATATAGGGAAAAGGTTTATATATGAAAGCTATAGGACATTTAGAAAGCATCCCAGTCCAGTCCAGTACAAAGTCATAGTCCTATAATAACCTATATGCCCAATATCAGTCTATAAAGTCTCCTTCCATTTCATGAAGTCACAGGTCAGTGGATGCAGAGTCCTGGTGCCAGCAGGGGTCTCCTCATGGCTCCTTACTTCCAAGGCTCAAGGTCCATCAGCAGCATTCACCATCAGCAGTGGTGGCCGAAGCAAGTCATCGCTGGCAGGGGTCTCCAATGACCTCTCCAGCTTCAGAGGTCTGATGGTTCCATCAAGGCAAAGCCATGTAGCTTCTCCTCTGGTCCCTCAGACACTGCCTTTTTGTCTTGTCCATGATTCATCATCTCTGAGACTAGCTCCCAAAAATTGGGGAAGATAGCTTCTCATCTCCACGAGGGAAATATCGCGAGATTTTCCAGAAGTCTCAACAGAAAGCCATGCCCACATAGAGACCTCATTGGCTACTCAGTGACTATCTCCAGATAAACAGGCTAGACTCCATCCCCCCTACATTTCAATCATAAAAATAACATAAGCACATGACCGCCACACTTAACTATCCATACTACACAGAGACTACAAGTCCAGTGTGCAGGCTCATTAAAGATTGATTTTTTAAAATAGCAAAGAAGAAAATATTTTACAATACTCTAATGGCCTAAATAATTACAGAAAAGATTTTGGTATGTGGTCTCAATTTAGAACAGCGGTTCTCTAACTGTGGGTCATGACCCCTTTGGAGGTTGAATGACCTTTTCACAAGGTCACGTGATTAATAAGCATAGAAAAACTACAGTTATGATGTAGCAAGAAACAATTTTATGGTTGGGGGTCACCACAACAAACTGTGTGACAGGATCATGGCCTGAGGTAGGTTGAGAAGCCCTGGTGTAGAAAGTGAGTTCGGATTCCTACATCTAGGTCTACTTATTGTTTGACTGTCACTACAGCTATTTGATTTTGGTGGCTGGAAGTAGGGACACACACACAACATGTATTCATTTCTGTATAAATCTATGTATTGTAAGATGAATGACTGCATAACGATACTTCTAATTCCAATGGAATCTAAAAATAGGGTTCATTCTAGTTTTTCTGTATTTCTTAGCCTCTTGCTATAGTAACAATCCTGGCTTCCTTTACACACAATATATGTACTTAGTCCTTCAATCACATTCCAGTGAACCTCTTAAGTTGCTCATATTCCCTCCTTGTCCTCAGGAAGTCTTCCTGATTCTCATCAGGCTTTGGCATCCTATGCCAGACTGTTCTCTCGCACGTCTGTAGCCTCCTTTCCCACTTGGGCACAGATGCCTGTGATCGCCTGTTCCTTTGTCCCTCTCTACTTCCCCCCTGCAGCTGAGAGTGCAGGAGGTGCTTCTCTGAGAGTGCGCCAACTCCTTACTGGTACAACTGATCACCAGAATCTCCTACTTTCTCCCTTATCTTTGGAGCTGAATTTGTTGGGGAAGATAAGGACAGAAGAGGATAAGGAAATTAAACCATTGATCTTTCTATTTTTGCATTGTTCTCTGTTGGAAATTTCCCATCATCCTTAAGCAAATTGCTGACTCTTTTACTGCAGTTTATTATATCACTCTATAGTTTAGAAAATGCCCTAGTCAAAAAAACAAAGAGGACAGGATTGGCTCTTCCTTCTTAAAAGTTTGCTGAGCCTTGTTCCAGACTGTCAAAACTCCACACTCCCTGAGTAATTATCAAGCAAATTTTAGGTAGTTAAGTTGTTGAACAATTCAGAGTCATGAATTCTACATATATGCAAGATATGGAAGCCTCCTTCTAAGAAAGAATAGAGGGGAAGGACCTGTAGAAATTTTTATCAGTTAGCTTCCATGTGCAACTGAACAAAAGTCAAGAAAAGTTTTTATAATGTCTGGATTAAATGTGTCATGTGCAATTGAAGGTACGTTTATGGGTTCCCAAAGCATCTCTGGACAGCTCCCTCAATTTCTGTTCCCTCACTGTTCTTTCTCAGGCAATGAAAGAAATGCTTCCTTTGCCTGTTGCAAAGTGTGGTGGAATGATATTTCTTTATGTTGCTTTTCTCTGTAAGTCTCTATAGCTCCCACAAAATGATTGGGTGGGATTCTGGAAATAGGCCATATGTAACACTAAAAGGGGATTGGTCAGTTTTTGTTACCACTGCCCTGGCCATAACAATGATCCACCTTTGAAGTAGAAGCAGAGAGAATAACTCAGGACTCTCATGAGAGCATGTTCCAGATCTGTTTGAAGCAGTGGGGGCCAGCAGCAGAGGCACCAGACACTGTAGCAGGAAGACACTGGGCAGAGGAGGCAGAGCAGTCCTGAGAATGGGAGACTGTGGGACAGAGGGAAAGGCCATCTTCTGGTCCAGGGGGGCAAAGGCTAAGGAACCTCTTGGTTGAGAGGTGGAAGATTGTGGAGAAATCTGATTTCTGGCTAAGGAGAGATGTTACTGTGTAGCATTGACTGTATTCTTACTGCTTACTGATCCTGACTCCCGGTAACTTATTAACTTCTCTTGTAAAGTTCCACAACAGTGAGTATTCTCCATGGTTATGAATGACCATGACAATGAATTATCCCATCCAGCACAGAAGTTGAGAGCCATGGGAAGCACAGTTGGTATCAGAGTGGGTAAAGGAGCATAGAGTGTGGAGGCATGGCTGACTCCCGCCTGTTGGCAAAAAGGAAGGCAGAGGAGTGTAGATATGGCTTCTCACATCATTTTTTGCATAAAGCAAAATGGTCATGAAAATAACAATACCATGAAAATAACAGTTGCTCATATCATTATAGCAGATTTTATTTTATAACACCACTTCCATGCTTTATAAGATCACATACATCTTTTCAAGATATGCTCTGTCTTCACATTTTTTTTGGGGCGGGCATCACTGCTCACTGCTGGAATTGAACCTCCGTCCCAGTGGGCCGCAGTCCCGCGCACACCCACTACGCCACCGGGGCTCAGCCCCGTCTTCACATTTTTATGACATAATTGTCAGAGTGAATCTTTAAATAAGTAGGGACTAAAGAACTAAAGAAATATACATTTCTAGGTGTCTTGTCTTGATTTTCAACTATTTTGTATTTGTTTCAGAGAGATGCTGAAGAGATTGAAGTCAGAGAAAGGACAATTGTGGTCTAAGAAAGGGCTTCAAACATTTTGTGGGGGGATGGCTTTAAAATGCAAAGGAGTTTTGCCATGAACCTTTTGAAGGTCACTCATAATTATAATTAGACATGGTGGTTCTGGGTAGAGAGAGTATATATTTGTTATCTGGGTGATTTTTGAAAACTATCTTGAAGGTGAGAGTGACAAGCCAATTCTTTGCCTGACTTTCTGGACTCTGTAGTCCATTCTTGATTAAGGGAGCACTGATATGGATAATTATCAAAGAGTATATAGTTCCCTATATTTTTAGAATGGAACATGCAAGGATGCTAATTGGTTAAAATTTTGGTGGACAGTAGAAGCAGTTTTTCTTTGCCTCAGAACTTGACCACTTCTTGCCTTCATATCTTTCACTGTAACTTTTTTCTTCTTCCACTGAGAAAGTAGAAGCAATTAGAAGACAATGTTCCTAGGAGCACATCATTCAACCTCTCACAGATGAACAACGTCCGCCTGCCCCCACTTCCCCCTTCATTATGGATCTATTACATGTCTTTCTAGTCATGGCAACCCAGGGCCCTTCTCTTTCCAGCACACTCATGGGAGCCTCACAAGGACATTGCTCCAGGAAGTCTCTCTCTTGCTCTTATTTCATCTTTTCTCAATTTTAAACTACATTCTTCTGAAAATTATAGAAGCTATCTTCCAATCCTATAGTGTTAAAAGCCATGAAACAAAAATCACCTTAACCCATTGATCTGCTCTTTAGAGTAAGACCCGTAAAAAGTGCTGCACTACAGGTGCTGTGCAATCTTTGAGTGGTGCAAAGGTTAATGAGCTTAACTGCTAATCAAAAGGTAATGGTTCAAGTTCACTCTGAGGTACTTCAGAAGAAAGGTTTCTTGATTTATGTTCTGAAAAAATCAGCAATTGAACATCTCATGGCGCACAGTTTTACTCTGACATGCTTAATTCCTAATCAACTTGATGGCAACCATTTTGTTGTTCTACTGGCTACAGCTTCTTTGCCTCCATTAGTCTATTTACAAAGAATTCTGATAAAGAATGCCTGCATTTTATGTGATTAAATGGAATAGCCAATTCTTTCAACCTTATCCCCTTCAATCTTTCAACATGCTTTTACACTGTTAACACTTTTTTGTATGACATGTTCTTCAGTGGATGTGGAGGCACCACTTTACATTGGTTCTCCTACAACTCTACAGATTCCTTCTCAGTCTTTTATTATTCCCCTCTCCTCTGAGGTTTAAAGTTCACTTCTCAGGGGCTGAGCCCCTGAGGTGTACGTGGTTGAGTGCGGGACTCTGGACCGCAAGCTTGGCGGTTCAAAGTCAGCGGCGGCTCTCAGGAGCAGCACTGGGTAGCACTCACTACCACCAGAGGCAGTGATGCCAAAAAAAAAATGGTCTTTTAAAATCTCATGACTTTAAATCTCATGACTTTTTAAATCAATGGTCTTTTAAATCTCATGACTTTAAATAATACGTTTAAGGCAAGAATGTCTTTGGATGGTCTTTAACCAGATATAAGCAACTTGTTTGTAACATGTTTGTTTTACTCAGGCTGTAGATCAAATCGTTTTTCCAAAGACTTCCCCTGAAAAACATACTTTCCTCTTGACTTTGCATTAACTTAATTTTAGCCATAATCAACATTTGAGATGCGATAACTTGCTTAAGTCAAGGTCTTTATTTTGGTAGCTGCCGAATTCCCCAGCCCTGGTGACAGAGTGGTTACACATTGACTGTTAGCTTCAATATCAGTGGTTAGAAATCACCAGCCACTCCATAGAAGAAAAATGAGGGCTCTGTTCCCATAATGAGCTCATCTCAGCACCCCCCTGTAGCAGAGATACACTGTCACAGATGGTCACCTAGAGTTAGAACTGCCTGAATGGCAGTACGTTTGATGTTTGATTTGGAAAATAGCATTGCCATGTAGTAGGTGCTCTGTAAATATATGTTGAATAAAATGAACAATCTTATATTGCCTCAATTTAATAAGAGCTAGACTTGAATACTATTTGGCAAGATGGTACTAAGCGAGAGAACATTTGTGTGAGCAGAGTGAAAATAGCCTGTGGTGAAGTGAAATTACTTGGTATGGTTCTTCTAACCATAGTCTTTAGAAGTCTGTGAAACTGCACCCAATTGATTAGGTGACACCATGCAAATAAGTGGGTAGAAGGCTACTACAGTGAGTGGGTCAATGCTGCCATTCCACCAGGTGCCAAGTAAGCCATTTCAGAAACCAGAAGAGAGATCTCCACAGCCAGCACAGCAGTGTGTTCAAGGTTGTAGTGTGGGGAAGTGGCAGCAGAGCCATGCAGAGAGCTCGAAGCAGAGCTGCAGGCATCCAGGCCCACCGAAGAAGGAGGAAGTTGAGTGTCTCTGGGCAGAAGGATAACTTGCCAGGTAGGGTGACCATTAGGCATTTATGTGCGCTAAAGGGGCTTTTTTTTTTTAAATCCTTTTAGCACTTGCTTTTGCAGAAGCATTTTGGACAAAAGAATTGTCTCCTTAACATTGTTTCCTAACCTAATAAACTTCCTCATGGTGAGTCTTGCTAAAGATTTCTGTTTGTCTATTGCAATGGGTTATTGAACCCATCCAGAAGAAAGATTGTCAAGGGAAGGATAGCTGATGTCAGAGTCAGGTGAAGAAAGTTGGATGGTGGAGACATGCCTGACCTCTGAATTATAGAGGTGCTGCTTGGGAGATAAGGAGTTGGATTCTCTTCCTTTCTTCTATAGTCAGAACAAGTCATGTGCGGCTTCTGTGTCATTTCTCGAGGGTCCAATCCCCAGTATCAACTGCTTTCTACCAAGGAATAATTCACAGAAAGAAATCCTGGCTTTGTTTGGATCTGGGTGATGACAAAGTGCTACTGAATACAGGTGGTGAATTAGGAATTGGAGTAACAAACTCTCCTGGAATATCCTCATGATGGGGAGATGGACAGTCCCACATTTTTGGTGAGCAGAAAACAAATCTTAGCTGGTACAGGTGGAAGAAACTATTTCTAAGCATGACTGGTCCCATGCATTCTTAAAGTCCATTTGTCACAAACTGTAACTTCAATTATATGTTTAAGAGGAAAAAGATGAAAGACTGCTGCTCTTTTCTTCAGAGGTGCTTTTGACTTACAAAGAGAAGCTGGAGAAAAAAATAACAACACATTATGTATATGAAAATCAGCAGCTGCAGTGCAATGAAAACAAGGCAACGAGTTTTTAAAATTAAAAATATTCTAATTTCAAACCTCCTGTATCTAACTATTAAAAGAGCTCTCTAAAGCAACTAGATACTGCTATAAAAATTGAACTCTATATTAATCCTAGTGCAAAGAAATCCTGAAAAACGAATGGAATAGCAAACTAGAGAATATATTCAGGTTCTCTTGACATCAATTTCTTTATCTGTATCTTGAGGATGCTAAATAGGTGACATAGAGGGTCAAGCATTCAGCTGCTAATCACAAGGTCAAATACACCAGCTGGTCCAGGGGAAAAAGGTGAGTCTTTGTGCTCCCATATAGATTTACAGTTCTGGCATCCTAAGGGACTTTTATGCTCTTTCCTATAGATTCACTAGGACTTGGATTTGATTCTATCATAGTGTGATTTTGAACTGCAGAAGAGTCAAAGTATATATATATATAATCTTCTGTGCCAATACTGATGGCCTAGTTAGAGCAGTTTACACAGATATAAGAGACCACATTGAGAATGCATAGGCATTCTAGACAAAGAGTTTCTTAGTATTTCAGTGGTTGTAGAGTGGAGGGGCAGTGAAAAAGAAGAGGACCCTTAAAATGATGGATTGGCATGGTGGCTCCAGCGTTGAAATTGAACATAACCATTGCAATGATGGTGCAGGGCCAGGTAGTGCTTTTTTTTGGTGTTGTATGAGGTTCCTGTTGGTCAGGATGGACTTCAGCAGCATCTACAGCAAGAATAACCTGATGGAACCGTTGGGTTCCAGGTTGGTTTGCTAAGCACAAGGTCAGCAGTGTGAAACTACCCACACCTCTGTGGGAGATGGATGAGGCTCCCTGCTCCCATAAAGGTTTCTAACCTCAGAAACCAACAGGGGGCATTCTTATTCCTCCCTAAAGGGACAGTATGAGTTGCGATCAACTCAATGATGGTGAGTTTGGTTTTGGTTTTTATGTGTTGGAATTGCTCCTATGGCAGTGATTTTTTTGTTTTGTTTTGGTTATCTGCCATGGATGTAAGAAAGATGAATGGCAGCATATGAATTCTGTCTTGCTATCCTGGAGTAGAAACTTTCTAAACTATCTTTCAGTTCTATAATCCTATGATCAAAAATGCTTAATATGTTTATTAGTCTTTTTAATCAAAATGATGACCAATTTCTAATATGACATATTAAAATATCATCTATAGTTCACATTTTTGAGAAACGATATTTTGTATAACACTTTCTTCTTCTAATATATAAATCAATCAAAAAAAGATCCTTGGAGCATAGTGACTGTGTGCTCTACTTTTAACGGCAAGGTTAGCAGTTGGAAACCACCCTTTAGTCATCAGGAAAAAAGGTCTGGAAGCCTGATTCCCTAAAGAGTGCATCCTCACAAACTCTGTAGGGAAGTTCTACTCTGTGCGATAGAGCTATATTAGTTGGAATTTACTTTCTGAAGATAGGCTATTATTTCTTCTAAAAGTACAGGGATTTATTTAGTATCTACAATATTTTTCACCAAGGTCTATGTGATAAATGCATAAAATTACCATATAGAAACAGTAGTACTATTTTGCCAAGATAAACCTCATTTCACCTCAGTGAATATAATTCACCTAACTCAGGTTTTATTTTATAACAAAATAATCACATATTTTTTTTCTTTCTCTTTTTGCCTCATAAAGCCTGTAAGGAAGTGCTGTGCTAACCTCTAGAACCAAGTGGAGACAGAAGGTCAACACTCACTTCACTTCTTGTTTAGACAGTGGAATGATGCTAAGTTATCAAACGTAAGGGTGCAGTAAAAGAGGATATATTTAGGGATCATTCAACTTTAAATCAGAAGCCTTTATTATAAAATGACAAAATATGATCTTAAGTTTGTGCTTTCAAGGGCAATTCTCCCCCTCCCCCTGCGCCCCCCCACCGCCCCCTCCCTGTGTTTCCAACATTCCATGTAAAATCAACTGAGACTTCGGGTCAGGCACATGAATGGTGAGGAAGTTGAGATTTCATCTCTTATACTTTGGACGTGCTATTAGTAGGGATCAATCCTTGGAGGGTCAGTGAGAAAAGGAGGCCCTCAATGAAATGGATGAGCACAGTGGTTTCAACAGGAGACTCCGCACGATCATTGAGAGGAGGGTGCGGGACTAGGCATCCTTCCACCTGTTGTACCCGGGTCTCTATTGACAGCCTGACACTCACACAGTACATTGGTCTGAGGATCCCTGGTAGGGCTGCAGTGAAAGGGATCAGCAGCTAGCTCATTGGTCTGTAGCTCCTATCCACCACCAGTTTGTCAGTGGCTCTGAGGGAGGAAATGAGGCATTCTGCTTTTGTAAAGATTTGACAGCAGACTTGGAAATCCCTCTGAGTTACTCTCCTCTATCCCCAGGGCTCGCTGTGAGTCAGGGTAAAGCCTTTTTTTTTTTTTGGCTTTATATAGATCTGATACAATTACTGCTTTTCAAGGAAAGTGCGTAGCTGTCTACAAATTAGCATTGTTTATGCTGTTGTTTTGTATGGAGCATTGCGTTTTGGATATTTTCAGGAGCGTCGTGTGTAGAAGCAAACACGTGGTCTTCCTGAGACACTGGAAGCAGGGTCTGAGCCGGACTCATCAAAGCTGCCACTGAGTTTGGCATTCAAATATTCACAATTTTGTAATGAAAAAAAAATCAAACAGGGCTTTGAAGAAACGTGCTTGGAATGTGTCCCATGTAAAATTCTAGTGTTATGTGTGGTGTTTGGATGATATGAACTCATGTTCTGCAATTTTTAATCTTGGATGTGCAATCAAGGAATTTTTTATTTATTTTGGAACTGAAAGGGGCAGTTAAAACTCATGAAATCCCACATTCCCACTTCCATTCCTCTTCTCTCTTCTCTTACTTTATAATTTGTGTGATTTCTATATTTGTCTCAGCCATTCTTTGTTTTGTTTCTGTTTTCCCATCTGCATGTTCTTCCTCCTTTTAATTTAGAGCAAATACAATGGCTTATGCTGGACTCCACTTTTTCCATGAGGCCTTTGTCAGCCAGTTCAAAGTGAGCTCAGAGAAATCAACCCAACAGTGGTTTGCTTGCAACCCAGAAGCAAATCTGATTTTATTCTGTGTTTTTTGCATCAAATTATCTTACTTAGTCCTTTTAGCCTTTTAGTCAAACTGATTTGATTGACCGAGTTTAGTTCTACCCACAACTCTGTCATCTTCCACTAATTGCCTCTAAGTGTCTGCAGTATTCACATTTCTCTCGGCATCCCTTTAGAATGTGCTCCTGCTATGCAGCCATCAGGGTTCATGCGGTGTTCTGCTTTCTCTTGGTTCCACACTCACTAACTAGATACCAAACCACTTGCCATTACATTGATTCAAACTCCTGGCAATACCATGTGCTTTGGCATTGAATGCACATGCTGTTTCTGCAGTTTGTGACCATTTGCAACTAGATAGCCAGCCCTTTATTGCTATGTGCCTGCGGGTGGTTTGGATTCAGAAAAATGTTAATTAGTTGTAGAGAGTGTAACTGCTTACATCACATAGAGACTACATACATCTACCTATTAGATTCTCAGTGTGCAGTTCAGTCTTCGATTTTTATTCTTTCATCTCCATTTTTGAGATACACATCAAAGAGATTATCATTCATTAGACATCAGCTATGTCTGTCAGATAAATTGCACTGGAATATTAGTTGAATCACTTTGGATGTTCTCTTTGAAGATCTGCTCCATCTTTGACAATTTTGGAAGATATCTTCATTTAGTATTTGAGATGCTTTGCCAATAGAAATGACCTGATGATTCTATGAACATTCTTCTCCTTTGTATTTCTTATATTTATTGGAACGCTGAAATTATTATTCCATTGAGTATTGCTTTTATGTTTCATGGTAAAATTTTCAGAATAAAATATATGTTATGGAGATACAGGTTAATAAATACCAAATCTCCTCTTATAAATAAGTATGAAGATTTTAAAAGAAAATTTGTATTTAAAACCATTAAAGTAAATGCACAATGGACTCTTGCAGACTTGTTGTGACATGAGAAATTCGAAACTGGATGTATAGAAGTCTCAGTTTACATCTGTGTAAATTATACCAAAGAAAGACTAAGTGGTTAGTTTGTGACTAAAGCATATTCAGACTCTTATTCCAATTCTCTGTAACTGTACAGTTTTATAAGTAAATAGGACATTCCTCATATATTGGCACATATCCCTCTGTTTTTCCTCTTTCTTCTGTCAAAAATAAATAATAAGTGACTAGTGATCCTCTGATGCTTTGACCAAAACAGTTCAAAGAGATTCAGTGATTTTTTTCATCACCCCTGACAAAGGAATACCACCTTAGAGAGTTGTGGTCTGGAGGAGAAATGAGTAGGAAAAATGAGTCTTGATACATGGAGCAATATGGATGGAGCTGGGAGCATGCTGTCTGAAATGCAGCAATCACAAAAGGACAAATGCTGCATGATCTCATTCATACAAAAAGACAAGAAAAGGCACATGTGTTGAGACCAAGGTTTCTTTGTGATTCTCACAGTATGAAGGTGGCAGAAAGGCCAATCATGATGGGAAATTTTCATTAATTATGGGTAGAGTGGCATAAAATTATTGTAAATACTGGCTGAAGTAGTACACCTATAAAAAGTTGAATTAACAAAAGTTGTGTGAATGATGTACTTACAACAATGATGACCCCCCCCCACACACACAAAGAAAAAGAAAAAAGAGAAAAATGAATAGACTTTGAGGTTGCTTATGTTCAATCAAAACTGGTATTTAACTCCTGTTTTAGGTTTAAGATTGTGATTTTAGGGAAGATCTCTGTTAATTGATCCAATGTGTTTAGTGCTTCTCTTCTATCTTCTACATAAACTTTAAGTTTTGTCATATAGTGCCTGTGGTCCTTAAACTTACAAACAGCTATCTAATACCCACTCGATCTCTATTTGACTGGAAAAAAAAGAATGCGGAATTCAGTGAGAGAAGTCTATGAAGTGAATGGCTCATTGCTCCCACAAACAACTCCTTCCTTTGCCAGGAGGGCAGAAGAACCAGATTGTGCATGGCTATCATTACTGAATAGTTTAAGACTCTAAAGATGTCTTATCAGAAGAAGGGAATTGTACAACACAATTTTAAGTTCTCATGAATTCCGGACTATCTAGAGGTAAGAGGACTGGATGCATTCCTGAAACAATCACAAGGAAACAAGCTTCAAAATATGAACCTAAATACTCCTTGAAGTCTCTTAAAACCAAACAATAGTTTATATTGCTATTAAAGAATGTCTTTCTTGAGCACTATTCCCTTTAAAGAGCTGTCTATATGGGATGAGAGATAAAACAGCAATTTGAAAGCTTATATAGGAACTTTGTGGGGGAGTGCAATTATGTTTGGAGGCACACTACCAAAAGGAAAGTGAAGGTGATTTATAACTTGAAGAATGTAATAAAGGTCACTGAATTGTACAAGTAGAAATGGATGAATTGGTCCATGTTTTGCTGAATATATTCTCAATAGCAACAAAAGAAATAACGATAAAAGAATAAAATGAGAAAGCAGAGCTACCAGCCACCTAGGTGTCAGTGGAGACTTGAATATGGCTATAACAGCTTTCAGGAGAGGTTCCAGACTAAGATATACTAGGAAGAAAGTTCTGGAGATCTATTTCTGAAAATTTGCCAGCAAAAATTCCATGTGTTACAATGTTCCAATGACAGTCGATCATGGGATGGTTTGTGATTGAGCAGCATTTCTCTGTGTTGTGCATGGGGTTGCCATGAGCTTCGAGAAAATCAAGGACCAATAACACCAGTGGAAGAAAACGTGATTGGCCCCTATCAGTTTTCCAAAGACACAGCATCTTCAAGTTCAGGGGTGTGATGAAGGCAGACTCAGTTATCTCAAGCGACCTAAATGTCAAGAGAGCCCCAGAATTTGTGCAACAATCAGGAAGAGCTCACAAAAAACTAATCTGTTCTTTACTAAAGGAACCCTGGTGGTGCTGAGGAGTAAGCTACTCTGATGGGCATGTAATTTGTGATGTCAATTTCATGGTCGGGATGTAGGGGTGGAGTCTAGTCTGCTAGTCTGGCGATAGCCAATGCGTAGCCGATGAGGTCTCTGTATGGGCATGGCTTTCTCCTGAGACTTCTGGGAAGTCTCATGGTTTTTCACAATTGGAGAAGAGAGATTAGACTCTCAGTCTCTGAGATGAGGAACTACTGACAAGATGAGATTATAGCATGCTGATCAAAATCCTGATTCATGGAGAATGGAAGAGCTGGAGGAAAAGCCACATGGCCTTACCCTGATGGAACCAGACCTCTGAAGCTGGAAAAGCCACAGATAGACCCTTGCCAGTGCTGAGATGTTTCTATCACCAATGGATACTGCTGATGGACCCTGAGCCCTGGAAACAAGGAGCCAGGAGGGGACCCATCCCAATGCCGGGACTCTGCACCCACTGGTCTGTGACTTCATGAGTCAGAAGGAGACTTTATAGACTGGTATCAGACTATGGGCTAATATCAGACTTATGGCTTTGAACTGGACTGGGTTGGGATGCTTTCTCAATGTTTCATTCTTCTTGTATATAAACCTTTAACTTATATCCACATGTGTGTTTATGAATTTGTTTCTCTAGTCTACCCAGGCAAACATAGCTACAGACTGAGATTTGTAAAACCAAAGAGGAGATTTACAACCTGGGAAATATTGTACAGGGTTATTGTGAGAGGAAATTCTCTGACAGGTTTGCTCGGCTTTGTGTTTTATTCTTCCCTTCATCTAACAAAGGGAAGTCGCCCTGGCAAAGAGAGAGGATAACAACAGATTATAGTTTGATATCAAGTGCCAGTTTTGTGTATGTTTTTTGCATTGTCATAATTTCATGACCGATTCCCTGGTAAGATGGAAAGATAATCAATGGCTTCTTCTTACAGTCACTAGTTTTACAAAGCAAGAGAGAGAAGAGAGGGAGAGATAGATTCAGAGAGAGGAGCTGCTGAGTTGATAGTCGTGCAATGTGGGGAGCAGGATAAAGGCAGGAGCCCCGGGAAGGTGAAAAGGATTGGGTGCTGCACGACTCCCTGGCAGGTGGGTGGTGCAGAGCCCATGTAGGAGACCCTCAGAGGAAGGGTTTCACAATCTACTGTCAAAAGATCTCAGCCTTGAATACCCATGGAGCACAGATCCTCTTGGTAGACCGCCAAGGAATGGAAGGTAACGTCTAGTCACACACACACACAGACACACACACACACACACACGGGGTGGTGGGGGTAGATAAGGTAGAACAGCATGTAGTGACATGTGGGAGACTTCCTATACCCTGCTAATCAAATACTTTCAAAGTTTTTAAAATGTCATCTTATTTTGTAACTTTCTCATGTTGCAAAAGCCTTGACAACGAAGACTCGCCATCCTAGTAGCCATCAGCACTCCTTAGCAATTGTTTTCTTCCTCCGTCTGTTCTATGGGAGTGCATTCCAATTTAGGGTACTTTAACTGTCAGAAATACCAGAAAGAGCACTTGCACTTTAAGCAATCTTTCCCATCCCCTCACTAGTAGACACACATTGAGAGCAATTTTCCCGCAATCCTTGTTTTGCCTCCCCATTGCCCTTTCACCTCAGATGTAGCTGTCAGCTAATTAGCTCTTCTGGACTCGGCAGGGAAAGTTTTCCTTTGCTGTACCTAGAGAGGTGGATGGGGGGAGGTCACACAACTTTAGCCTTACAGGGATTTATTTATAAAAACCATATTTTGTCTAGCTACTTGACATCTCACATTTCAGTTGCCCAAGTGCCCACAATTTCAAGCTTACAATTCACTTCACCTTCCTGCCTTTACTCCGGGTCAGCCTCTTGACTCTGTCTCTCTGCCCCTTATCCTCCGGTGTTACCCTAAGTCATAATGAAATCCACTTGTAGTTTGCCTTTTGAATCTGCGGGGCGGTGGGGGGGGGGCCTTCAGAAAATTCCATGAAGAAGATAATTAAAAAGTAAGGAATTTGTCCACACATTTTTGAGTGCCTTTGTATGTGATGAAATATTGAAATCAGCAATGAATGATTATATTTTTCCATAGACACTTTATGTAAAGATTAGAACATAATGAAAGAACCAGCACCACGGCCCCCAAACTTGTAGCATCCAGTGCATGTGGGAAGGCAACAAATTAGAAAACTGTGGTCCTCTAGACCTCCCGAAAGGAGGGCAGCCAATTAATGTGCAATTACAGGCAGTTGTGGTTATATGAAGGGTCTTTTACAATGAAACTTTTTAACAGTGTAATTGTAGACAGCTGCTTCATGTACCATCACACGACAGAGCTAGTATTTGCAAAGATCTTCTGAGCGTTTACAGCTTTACACAAAAGGACGTATTGGCAATTCTGCTTTCTATAGAATAGTCAGACTATGCAAAACTCCGAGCTAGAATTCAGCATTGTTGTAGAAATGCTCGATGTCACCAGAGCGATTGACTCATTCCACCTGGCTTCCAGACATTTGGAGAAGCAAAGCATATGTACCTTAATTGCAAAATGTGGTCTTAATGAATGTGCAGACGGTATGTTCTACTGAATGCAACAATTGACGTGATGGTAAGTTATTTAAGAACATGTCACAATGTTTGGTTTTCAAGAGGTTTGCCTTTGGCAGTGTTTCACAAAGAGCGCGTGCCTTACATTTGCAGTCCTGTAAGCCAATAATACAGTCTTCAGCATATGAAGCTGGTATTTATTTTAAATTGCTATGTCAATATTTTTGTTTTAAAGCAGGTTTGATTCCCTGTGTGGACTTTGTTGGGCTTTCTATCAGTGCTTTTTATGTGAGTTTGATTTGGCTTCCTTTCCCCCTGATTTTGTGCTTTGCAGAATGACTTGCATGAAAGCCTTCTGATTGGGTGGTGGGGGGGGGTGTGTGTGTGGTAAAGTTGCTACGTGAATTACAAAGCCCAGAAAACGTAAAAAAATAAAGTTAACAGTTGCTGAAGGCATGGGAGAAGTGACTGCAATCAAGCAGCGTTGGCTGTGTGACCTCGCAGCTTCCAGATAGCCTCTGCGTTGGGCGCAATGGAAACCCTGCCTGCAAATGCTGCAGGATGAGCTCAACCGCAGCCTGGTCCCCCTACAGAGAGGCCTCCAGGCTTCGTGCCAATATTGAGGGCACTTGCAGGAATTCAGAAAATCTGGCTTCTGTTTGAAAGAGTACACAATAAAGGCGTCCATTATGGAATATTGCATAAGAGATTTAATCCTAATGTGATGTGAAAATAAGTGTCCCCCTCCGCAGCGGAAAGAACACATTATCTGCACAGACCCTTGGCTTTGTAGGGATCACTGGCTCTTTCAACAACAAGACGGGCAGTTCTGTTCCCGAATTCTCACAATTCTCCAACTCTGGCACTTTTCTGTGGGGTAATTAAAATGGTCTTTTTATGATGGCTGTATGAAACAGTATGCATCATCTGCACACACTGAGCTGGAGAAAATACTGTATTCATAAATTAAATTGGACATTTTGAAAGGTTAACGCAAAAAGCTACTTTGCTCTTGGTAATCAATAAGGAAAAAAGGATTTTAGGTAATTAAAATCTGTGAAGTGAACATTTCTCATTTGTAGCCTATTAAAAAGAATATAAGCAGACAGAGGCAAGAGATAACTATGGAACACAAATGCTTCTAAATTTTTGTTATATATTTAATTGACTTTATACATGTTGGCAATGGAATCTAAACATATATTCTCTGGAATGACATAATATAACATGCCATCACTGACCCTAAAACCTATACCCACTACTTTTGAGTTAATTCTGCTATGCTATGCTATATATATAAAATATCACATGTGCAATATATGATATATCACATATATATAGAAATATTCTATATAAGTTTTCTGAAGCTGGCAATCTTTACAGGACTAGACAGTCTCAGCTTTCTCCTACAGATTGAGTGATGGGTTTCAACTGCTGCCCTTGTGATTAGCAGTCCAGTGTTTCTCCAACCGCATTGCCAGAATTCCATAAGACATTCTGCAGGTGATATATAAACTGTAGGCATATCTATTATATATGTACACTATGAAAGGTACCCAGATAGTGTAGGGCTATCTGCATATGAAACTCTATTTGGGTATTCTGCACACAAGGTCTTCAGTTTAGATGTTGTTTATCACTACTTTTACTATGGAGATATAATTGATTATATAATGTAGCCCTTCTAGCTATAATCCCTCTTGTTATGTATTGTAAATTCTAGCCCCTTTTCCTGTGGTTTTGATCCAATTTTGAAGGGAATTCTCTATGACAGGATTAAGCATTCTTATATATTCTGAGTGTCCACTTTAGTCACCATCCTCTGTTTTCTGCTGAAAGACAAAAAACTGCACAGCCCTACAAGAACAGATTATCTCAGAAGCAGAAACCCACAAAGAGATATCCCAAGAGCATAAAGAAAGAAGAGCCACCAGTGGGGCACATTTGAGACCTCTGTCTAAGGTGCCACAGTCCAAGGTCACAAGCACTCAAGTCTGTGCCATGGAGAAGCTGAGACAGAGCAAAAGAGCCTGGTCGACACCAGAGGTCGAGGAGAGGATACAAGGAGATAGAACAAAGTTGCAGCACTATGGGACTGTGAGACAGAATGACAGGCAGACTTCCTGGATCAGAGAAGCAGAAGCCCAGGGATCATGTTGCTTAGAGTCTGAGGATTAGAGAGAGACTTGACTGCTGGCTGAGACCAATGACCTTACTGCTTATTGACGCTGACATGGGATAGCCTAATAATTTCCCGAATAAGCCCCAATATATATGAATTTTGTCTATGAGTTCTGTGTGGCTATTGTTACAAATGGTCAATTCTAGCAGACAAAGAGAGTGCCATGGAAGAAATGATTAGTGCCACAGTAAGCAAAGAAACATGGAGGGTGGGCGCCTGTGGGACCCCTGCCTGTGGCAATAGAGAAGCCAGAAGAAATCAGATATGGTTTCCAAAACTCGCAAAAGTTTGACCCAAGGACAAGAATGCAGGAGAAGTACTGTTAGAAATGTTATTTCAGGTCTGTCACAGACTTTCTGAATCAGAATCTGCATTTTATCAAGACTGTCCAAAACGTAGTATGCCCATTCAAGTTGGAAAGGCATGGGTTTTAGGGGAGACAACCTCATGAAATGTGAATTGCTTTTTTAAAAAGAAATTCATATTTTTAGACTCAAGTCCAAAGGGGCTTTGGGTTTGTTTGTATCCTACAGAGGTGGCCTGAGTTAAGTGTATTCCAGAGCACCCGGCCTCCTGCCGTGGAGCACCAAAGGGAACTACTGAGAATGGAGTCTGAGTCCATGCCCGACATAACTTGCTTTGGGGTTCATGCTGACCCAAGTTCTCTTTTTGTCTAATGGTAATATTCTTTCTTCTTATCTTGCACGTGACGATTGACATTTGAGTTCGACTCAATTAATCTCACCTCTTCAGCCATAATCCCTTCTGTGGCATATTATAATCTTGAATTTCATCCATCTTTGTCTATAGTCCCATTCTGGAGGTCATTACCTGCTAAGAAACAACAGAACAAGATTAAGATTTGACTTTAGGAGAGGGTATAATTGAATCACACTCTAATGGTTATCTTGATTACTGGTGCTTATAATGGAGGTAAAGAACGATAAGTGAAAGGAGGGGGGGGGGATTTGCTTCTAGAGTGACCTGGGGGAAAGCCTGGCTGATCTAGATTCATAAGAGGCCAATGACTACTGGAAATATTTAAATAAGATACAGTCCAGGGGCGGAGAATAGGTTCTTATATTTGGGTGAAGTGTTATATGTTAGTTTGATTGCATCATTGATACTCAATGTAACTCCCACCAACTGACCTTTCCCTGCCAGGACCTGAGGGAAGAGCCCCTGAGTTCTGTCTGTCAGTAACTGTGGACATCATCCTGCTGTGTAAATAAAGCATCCTCTGAGAAATAGGAGGTGTGACCTCCTTACCAACAGGAAGCAGGAGTGGAGGGCATCTGCTGGGCCTACCGTCTGACTTACCTCTGCCTGACCTGAAGATTTTGGACTGAACATTCACCTGAGACATTTCCTCCAAGTTTTGTGTTTCTGTGGGTTGGGTTGCTGCTATAATTTGCAGAACCCAGAAACATAAAATATACACTCAAGAGAGGAAGGAGGAGTAGGAGGAATGGAATAGATTAGCATCTTGGGAAAGTTGCACATTTGGGACTTTTTCTACCTCCCAACTCCTTGGGATGAATTTGGTACTAATTCTTAAAAATAAATCATTACAACACATTCTATTTCTAAATATCAAGTACAATGTCCTTTACATGAGCTTTAGCAATCACTTCAGCTAGGTTTTTTCATGGTTTGTGATTGATCCTGCTTTCTTGAAATTCTTCTGGAAGGTTGGCTCTGACTTTGATATAGATGAACATGGTTCCTCCTCTCTGTTTCTCTTCCTGGCTTCCTTGGAGCCATTCATCTCTGGGGGCTAATTGACCAATAGGGAGGATCAGAAGGATTTCCTTGTGATTACTTCTTAATCAATTTTGAGTCTTGTTATCTCTGTGGTGAAATACATGTGAAACTTGGTGAAAGACACATAACATTCAGTAAACTGCTGCTTACCTTGTTTATTGGGAAATCCAATATGGAAAGTAGGGTTGGGGGCTCAAGTTTCTTTGAGGCCAGTGTTGAACAGAAAATATATCTGGACAACCTTTGTAAGTCATACCACTGCTTTTGATGAGTGTAAGTCAGCCACCTGTGTTGCCTCTTAGCTTGATGCATTCTTAAGTCTCTTGATTATGATTCTTGCACCTGTCACTTAACGTTTGAATTCAGTTGTACAGTTTGTGCAAAGGAGAGTATAAAAACAAAGTGAAATAAGAAACCCCTTTCTGCAAGTCCTGGGTTATGGAGTGGAATGATTTCTCTTTTTTTGTTTTGTTTTGTTTTTGTGGGGGCAGCAACCATTTCTTAAAGTATTCCTGACTGTAATCTTTATAGAAGCAGAAGTTGTGCTTTCCTTCTGCAGGGTTCAATCTGTCAACCTTTAGATTATCAGCTCATTACAAACTGCTTGTTTCATTCAGACTCTTAAAATATCATAGAACACAAAATTAATTTTACTTTCTCTTCAGCTTTTACATAGCTCCTAGAACATTAAAGTAGCAAACACTTCTCTTTCAGCGCTCACATCTAGTTGCAAAGAAGTATTATTATTTTTGGGAGGCATCACTGCCCTCTGGTGGTCATGGGAGCTACCCAGCACTGGTCCTGAGAGCCACTGCTGGATTTGAACTGCAAGCCTGAGGGTCACAGTCCCACACTCAACCACTTATGCCACCGGGGCTCAGCCCAGCAAAGAAGTATTATTTTATGAAGAAAATAGTTTATGTTAAATTATGCTTCCTGTTTTAATTAATAAATATTCATATATTTCATATATATTAGCTTCCAATTAGGAGGAAACTATATACTGAACTGTATCATGATGAATTATACAGAACATGGTCTAGCTGGAGCACCTAGTGGAAGTGTCTGTAGTGTAGGTAGACCTGTATAGAAGTGCTATCAAAATAGAAGTGACAAGAAGGGCATGAGCTTTTCAAAGAGGAAAGAAATCACTTCTGTCTGGTATTCAGGGAAAGCTCAAAGAAGAGGCAATATTTGAACAGAACAGAAATGGAATAAGGAAATGGTTTTCCCAGCCCAGGGCACAGCAAGGGCACCAACGCTGAAACGGATTTATGTAAGACAGAGTCAGAACCATAACAGACACTTAGGTGAAGCTGAATGAATGTGAGGGTGAATGATGGAAGACAGAGAATCAGAGCACATTGTGATAAACACATGAATGAGATTTCTAGAAGGAGCCTGATTGTCAGTGACAAAAAAGGAAGAAACAGAGTGCTGTAGGAAGAAAGGACACAAAGTTCAGCAAGTTGAATATTGACTACAAAAAAAGTTTGCAAAAGGTCACACCAAGCAAGGAGGGAATGTAAAGCACATGGTTCATTCATCGAAGCCAATTCCAAGTCAGGGAAAGAGGAAGAGAGAAAGCACCATCAAGCTGTGAGGATCCATGTAGTTCATGGCGCCACTTGTCCATCATTTTGTCACACTATGTGCATTGCTGTGATGATGGCAACAACATCACTGAGACAAGTACCGCATGGCCCCCTAAGTGAACAGGTTTCAGGGAAGCTTCGAGACAAGTCCTCAACATATCAGCCTGGAAGAGCTACTTCATTAAATTTCGAAGTTGTGACAAGGCTGGTGCGATGCCTGGGGAAGGAAAGCTTTGGGCATCTTCACGTGCTGATGAGGCATGAGTCAAATAAGAAGACCCCTCCCCCCAAAATCTAATAATTGGTACTTAGAATGTATGAATTAAGGATGTGGAAAAATTGGAAGTTGTAAAACTAAATGAAACACCAAGATATTCAGGAGCTGGTGTCAGTGCACTGGAGTCCATTCTGACCCACGAGGACGTCTGCACAAGACAACTAAATGCGGCCCAGTGTGGCGCCATGCTCATCATCGCTTCTGTGCCAGAGCCATCGTTGCTGCTGGGTGTCCATCCATCTCCTTGACGGACTTCTACTCCCTCAATGATCCTCTTCCTCCCCAAACACGAGGACCTCCTCGAGGGACTGTTCTCTCATGACAGCATGTCCCAGATGTGTAAGATGAAGTCTCACCATCCTTCTCCCTGTGGTCCACTCTGGCCCAATCCTTCCAAGAAAGATCAGTGTGTGCTTCCAATACTCTTCTCCAGCACCCTAATTCACATGCATGGATTCTTCTTTGGTCTTTTTATTTAATGTCCACCTTTCATACACATGTGAGGAAACTGAAACTATCATGTCTTGAACAGGTACACTAGTCCTCAAAGTAACATCCTTTTTTTTCATTATTGAATGGTCTTGTGCAGATTCACCTAATGTGCCGCCTCCTCAGTCACATTTTGAGTGCCCTCTGACCCCAGGGGGTCATCTTCCAGCACTCTCTCTGGCAATGCTCTGCTTCCATTCACTGGGTCTTTAGTATCTGGCGATGTTTCGAAGCTGTATGGAAGGTTTTCTGTGGCTTTTTCCCCTCAATAGGGGGCCAAGTCCTTCTTTGCTGCATGCTTTCAGTCTGTCAGTCCTGTGGAAGCCTCTTCACTTTGGGTGGCCTTCCTGGAATTGGATATACAAATGACATAAAGGCCATCACACAATGAAAAACTGACAGGCAAGTGAGGGATCTTAGGTATTAATGAGCTAGAAGGAGCTGTTATTGGTCACTTAAAATAAAAAAAAAACATGGTATACTATGCTCAGAATAACACAATTAAGAGGAATTGTATCATATTCACCATCAAGAATTACATTTCAAATTATGTCTTGAAGTAGAATTCTGATTATATCTATCTGCAATCAAGAAAATTCAACCTATGCAACTATTATTCAAATGTATGCATGGGCCACTTATGATTAAAAAATGGTCAATGATGAAAAGCAATTGAAGAATTCAACCAATGTTTCCAGTAAGAAAGTGATCAAATGTGCAATCAGAGTGCATTAATAACTGTTGGGTATTGGACTGAAATAGTTGGAAACAAAGAGGGAATAACAGTAAGTAGAAAATATGGTCTTGGTGAAAAACGTGAAGCTGGAGATTCTCATGATAGAATTTTTCAAGAGCGACCAATAACTTCTCCATAGCAACCACCTTTTCACAACAACTCAAAAGGCAACTATACAAGTGGACTTCTCCAGATCACACAGAAATCTAAAAGAATACATCTGTGCAAGAGAAGATGGATAAGCTCAACAGTAACTGAAAAAGATTATTGTGAAACTCTTATGTAAGTTCTGGGTGAAGCTGAAGGAAATAAAAACAAGTGCACAAAAGCCAAAATATCACCTTAAGTCTCTCCCACCTGAAATTCGGGGAGCTTTCAAGAACAGATTTGATGCATTTAACACTAATGACAGAGAACTGCGGAGTTGTGTCATGACATCAAGAACATCGTACATGAAGAAAGCAAAGGATCATTAAAATAAGACAGGCAAGAAAGATGAAAGAGGGTGTCAGAGGAGACTCCGAAACTCACTCTTAACCAAAGAGTGGCTAAGGCACATGGAAGAAATGGTGAAGTCAAGTAGCTGAATAGAATGTTTGAGAGTAACTCAAAAAGGCAAAGCCAAATACTATCATGAAATGTATAAAAACTTAGAGTTAGAAAAGTCAAAAAGGAAGAATACACTCAGCATTTTAACCTGAAAGAACCCAAGAAAAAATTAAGCCACTCATTGCAATAATGAAAGATTTTATAGGAAAATGTTTGGATGATGGAGGGAACATCAAAAGAAGATGTAAAGAACCCATAGAGTCACTGGACGCAAAAGAACTGCTCATTGTCCATTTTGGAAAGCAGCATGTGGACAAGAACCTATGATAGTGAAGGAGGAAGTCCAAGCGACACAGAAAACACTACCCAGAAACACAGGCCCAAGAATGGATGGAATATCCTGTGATACGCTCCCACAAGCTGATGAAACACTGGAAGCACTTCCTTGTTGATGCCAACTAATCTGTAAGACAGCTCCGTGGCCAACTGACTGACAGTGATCCACACCTGTGTCCATCCCACAGAGAAGTGCGCCCATAGCGTGCACAATTACAGAACAACTGCTGAGTGTAAGGAGGAATTGAAGCAGTGGCTGGCAAAGATCAAGAACTGTGACCTTCAGTGTGGACTACAATACAATATAAAGAAGACTTAAGTCCCCACTGGACCAATAGTTAAAATCTTGATAAATGGAGTAAAGATTGAAGTTGTCAATAATTGTTATGGAAACAGCATTCCAGAGATCAATGGACATTGTGCAGTGGGCAAATCACATATTGCACTAGATCTCCTTAGAGTGCTGGAAAGGAAGGAGGTTACTGACAGAAGTCATGGTATTTTCATTCACCTCATATGTGGACAATGGACATTGGATAGGAAGATGGAAGAAGAATCCATGCATTTGAACTATGGTTCTGGCAGAGAATATTGAAAGTACCATGAACTTCCCCCCCCCCCAAAAAAAAAAGTCTGTCTTTGAAGAAGCATAATCCGAAAACTCTTTAGAAGCAAGGATGGGGAGAGCATCTAACATTCTTTGAACATGTCATCAAGAGAGACCAGTCCCTTGAGTAGGGCATCATGCTTCATAAAATAGAGGGGCTATAGAAAAGAGGGAAGGCCCTGGACAAAAGGGGTGACACAATTGCTGCCAACAGTGGGTTTAAACTTAAGAACAATTGTCCGAATGACAGAGGAATCAGCATTGTTTCATTCTACTGAACATAGTGTTGCCATGAAGCAGAAACAACTGAGGGAAACTAAGAACAAAATCAACAGCACATGCTTATAAATACAATATGCTTCCCATATTGTTGGTCAAATGAATCCAAATGAGTGGAAAATATTTTTTTCCAATAGACCAAGGACTTAGAAAACACATGTATTGAATTTTTTATGTCAGATTACATGAACAAATAGTTAGAAAAGGTTCTTAGGAACCAGAAATATGAGAGAGTGTGTGTGGTGAATAAAGAATTATGTAATAGAGGCAGCATTGACCCAGGACTGGATATAGGGACTATAATGCAAATTCTGCTGTAATGGACTGTGGCTTTCCACAGATTGCTTCGACTTCAGCTTTTCAGTGTCTTTATTTGTGAAATTAAGATAATTTCTAGATTCTCTTTTTAGGTCTAACATTCTGCTAATATGTGATTCATGTGGAAATTTGTGGATAAGGTTAATCTATTTGTGCCATTTTTCTGTTTGGTTGTTTTAGATCATAGTGAACAAATTTTTCTTGGAAAATTAAGATGCATAATTTAAATTTCTTTCTGAATATCCTCATAATAAAAAATATTGCATGCGTCCCTTATATGGATTTGCATGGACCATTGTTGGACTCTGGTGTTTTTTGTTACAAAAGTACACAGGAAGAGTTTGAAAAGAGACACCATTTGACCTGAGGTTCATATCCACCACCCTTTGACTAACTGAACTCTCAGATAAGTCAGGAGAAGGCATCACTTAAAAGTAATAACATGAACTATCACCAGGTAGTCTTAGTGAGTAGGTCATAATATTGGCATACACATATGTATATTCTACCTTTAGCTTGCCCAAGTTCTTGATCCTTAAACTTCAAGTTGTGAGTTCTTTGAGCTCGTCACCATGGTAGATTTGAAACAATTTATGTAAGACATTTATTCCCAGTGTCTATTGACCAGTTAATGCACCGAAGGAAAGGTCTACCTATCAATATATATTTTTAAAATTCTTGTGAGAAAGAAATGTTTTCTTTTCTGCACAGTACACTGTAGATGCATTGCAGGTGAAACAGAAAAGGACACATTTTCAAAAATGTATCCACAATGATATCAAATGAGTTCAATTCTAAACATTTCAGTGTTAAGGTAAAGACAATGCCCATCTGACCTTTGTTTTTCATGTGGAGGTTTGTGAATTTTAGGGAGGATAAAGAGAAAGGCACCTTTAACTCCCAATGGCTTTTTAAACCTTTCTTTCGTAGGCACTCTGTGTCTTCTTTTTGTAATCTCAGGTTTTTATAGTCTCCTTTATCAATTGTAAGAGGTGTAGAAGGCTAGTTTATATCGTTCAGAAGGGACACCTGGGTCAACAGACTGAAAGAACTTTGAAAGTTATTTGTATCTTTGCCAGTCACAGCATTGTGTGAGAATCACCATCACTGGTGTGTAAACTCTCTTTGAATAAAAGTCAGAAAAAAAGAATTTACCAGGGGACAATGCCCTTTGTTTAGAAGGAACAACAAAAGATGAATAAAAGGACACAGCCAGTCTTCTGTGTTTAGTGTCCCATTTTTCCAGATAAAAAGAGGGATAATATTCAATCTTGATTGTGAACAGAGGCTTTGGGAACTTTCAGGAGATGGAAGATGAAGGGAAATTAAAAAGAAATAAAACAACCAATATGTTCTTGAACTGTGACTTCTAGCAGCAGCATTTAGAAAGCAGCCATTAGATTTTGTGGGTATATCCGTGAGGCTTATCCATTATGTGTGCAAACACAATCTGATTAGTATTTGTTATAAGCTCGTCTTGTCTGCTTTTATTACAGACGTCACCTTCAGATGTTTGGCCACTGTAGCTATTAAATCAGGAATATTTAGCTATTATTTGTAATAAATGTCAGCAGGGCTGAACAGAAGCCAGCAGAAAATGTTCAGGGCAGAAAACACACTGACATTCATTCATGCAAATTTGTACCAGTGCTAGAATTAATCATAAAGAGGGAGGATAGAACATACAATGCATTTATATTACTGTACTGGTTCGGCCAGTTCTCTCGCTTCCTGAATATAAGAGTTATATAATGAAGAGAAAGCAATCTGCTGACAAATAGTCCCATGTGAAGTTTAGGCAATGAGATTAGCTTTCCAAAACAGACATGTCTGGGCTTAAAGTGAACCCTACCTCCCTTTTCTTTCATGGTGCCCAGCCCTCTGAGGCAACTTTGTGATGACCTTTTTCTCTTTAAAAGACATCTAGATTTAGTATGTACATAACTCTTTCATCTGAATACCACAGGGACACGCAAAAGAACATTTCGTGTGTATTGCTGCCTGCTGGGTCAGCCTCACTAGATTATAAATCAGGGTGCTTGCTGTGCATAGAGAAAATGTGATGATAAGAACTGGGTGGGTGACTATTAAAAAATCACTGTTTACCAAAAAAAAGTCGAAAATCCCTTTTAATCTGCTTCATTATAAAATGAAGTGAAGCAGCCCATACAATTGAATAATTTAATCTCTCAGAGAAGATTGTAATCATCATTATCAAACATAGCTATTCCTTCCACTGATAGGAATCTCATTTAATTTTATGAGTTAAGTACAGTTAGCACCAGAGGAGATTTAGTACATTGAAATTTTTTTAAGGTTTGAAACATGGAAGAAGAAAGCATACCTTATGGTTTTTTTATCCCCCATTGCATTAAATTATTCACTAGCCAACAAAAACTGGAGAAAGAAGCTGACATGAAAATTATAGATAACTTCAAAGATATTAATTATACTTATTGTGTTTAGTCTTGGGATTTGCATAAAAACATAGGAAACATGAAATAAAATTATGCTTCATACAGTCAATATACAAAAATACTTCTAAAAATTATGTAGCAATATTGACAAAATTAAGAAAAGTATTCTAAAATGCTTCATATATCATAGAAATCAGGAAAAGGTTGTTTTCAAATATTGTGATTTTCCCCACTGTTTTGAGTTATGCATATATTAACAGAATGCATATTAAAAACAAAAGCAATTTTCTACTAAATATGTTCCCTGATAAGGTCACATTTCTTATATTGTTCTTGTTAGTTTGTTTGTAGAAGAGGTCCTAGAGAAGTCAAAACTGTTGACTAAATGAAAGTTGTAGCAATGTAGTTTAGTAACTAAGACATGGTAGTTAAGTGCTTGCTTGTTAAGTGGGAGGTCACTGATTTAAACCCACCAGTCATTCTGTGGAGAAAAGAAGTGTTCACTCTAATAAAGATTAAAACCCTTGAGAATCTTTTCTTTCCTCACTTCAGTACTTTGGAAGCTTTTTTCTCTTTTTGCATCACTGCCCTGGTGGGAGTAGGAAGCCCAGCCTTGCTCCTGGAGAGCTGCTGCTGCATTTGAACCATCAACCCTGTGGGCCGCAGTACCACACACAACCACTGCACCACCAGGGCTCAGCTCACACTTGAGAATCTTATGGGCAGATTTATTTTGGCTTATATTGTCACTATCAGCAGGACTTTATTCAGCAATGATTTTAGTTCGGGATATGCTAATGTTACAGAAATCACTATTGGCATGAAAAGGAAAGTTGAACATATGTTTTCACATAGGGTACTTCTTTAATACCAATGGAAAAACACTGATGTCACTCTCAGACTTCAAAACACAAAAGCTGGGCTTTCTTTCTAGCAACATTTTTGTGGTGTATGTTTGTTTGTATAATGTCCAGCGGAGCATTAGGAGAAATTATAGGAATCTACTTAAACTCGAATTTTTTTAAAGGTAAAGGTTTAATGACCTCTAGTAAAGTCATCTGTCAACTTGGCATAGCATGATGGCTTACATGTTGTGATGCTGGAAGCTATTTTATGGACTAGAGGTGAACAAATTTCACCAGAGCTTCCAGATGAAGAAAAGACTGAATAAATAATAAGATGTCCACTTCTGAGGAATTAGCCACTGAAAGAGACACTGAAAGAGTGGCAGACCACTGTGAGATATAATGCAAGAAGGTAGCTTCTTAGGTCAGAGGGAATGCAAAACAAGACTGAGAAAGGGCTGTTTTCTTCAAGAAGAGTGGATCATGGATCATAATGACATAGATGGAGTCAAGCTTTTGGAACGTTGATTTACTGATGGGAACCAACTTAATATTAGAAGAAACAGCTGCAAACAACTA
Organism: Nesogale talazaci; assembly: GCA_004026705.1. Lineage (NCBI taxonomy): Eukaryota > Metazoa > Chordata > Mammalia > Afrosoricida > Tenrecidae > Nesogale > Nesogale talazaci. The sequence goes on along the minus strand of PVJH01001635.1, from coordinate 44,239 downwards.
TTAATAATGAGAACGTGAAATATATGAAGTATGAATCTAAGAAAATCACAAGTGATAAAAATGAATTAAGATACATAAAGATCAATATCCTTGCCATTACTGCACTGAAATGGATTTTTATTGGCCATTTTGAATTGGTCAAGCATATGTTGTTGTTTTTTTGTATATGTTTTACTATGCTAAGAATGTGACATTCAAGAGGAATGGTGTTACATTCAAAGAGCATTTAAAGATCTATATTGAAGCACAAGGCTGACAGTGATAGAATAACATCTGTATACATACAAGGAAATGAGTTAATATAATTATTTTTAAAATTTAAGAATCCGGGGCTGAGTCCTGGTGGTGTAGTGGTTGTGTGCAGGACTGCGGCCCACAAGGTTGGTGGTTCAAATCCAGCAGCAGCTCTCCAGAGCAAGACTGGGCTTCCTATTCCCACCACGGCAGTGATAACTCCCCTAAAACAAAACAAAACAAAAATTTAAGAATCGATCACTAAAGCTGGTGGTGAAAAATTGGAAAAGTCTACTGACTTCTTCAAATTGAAGAAATATGCAATCAAGATACATTGTTGATTATTGGCAATGGGAATACAAATGTTGGAAGCAAAAAGAAAGAAAACTCTTTTTAGAAAATATCACCTTACTGGTAGAAAGGGAGCTGGAAAGCTCATGAAAGAATTTTGCAAAATGAATGATGTTTTCATTGTAAGTACCCCTCCCCCCCCCTGAATGATAAACAGACACCATAAACATTGGTTTTGCCAGATGGAACAGGAATTCAATCGACAACCTGGTGGGAAGTACCAGTACCAACAGCCAAAACAAGGGCACTGACTGTGGAACATCAATTTCTCTTATGAAATTTAGGTTGAAGCTCAAGAAAATTTAAGCAAATTCTTAAGAGCAAAATCATGACCTTAATTATACCGTATATGAATTTTGAGAACATCTCAAAATTAGATATGATGCATTGATCACTAATGACAAGGGACATGAAGAGCTAAAAGCAAGAAGTCATTAAAAAGACAGGAAAGGATGAAAATATAAACGTGGGTACCAGAAGCTATCCAGAAGCCTACTCTTGATTATTGGAGTAACTAAACTAAAGGAATACAATATAGTAAATTTGCTCAACAGAAAATTTCCAAAAGCCATTCAAGGAGATAAATTATTATAATGAAATATGTAAAGACCTAGAGATAGAAAAGGAAAAAGTAGACGTTGTGGAAGTGCTGAGGAAAAAATTCAAGCCTCCAGTTGAAATATTGAAAGATTTTATGAACAAAATATTGACCAAGGCAGGAGCATCTCAGGACAATGAAAGGAATGCAGAGAGTCAGTTTACCAAAAATTCCTGGTGGACATTCAATTATTAAATGAGGTAGCTTTGGGATTATGGTGCTGACAATTTATATTGAAATTACCACGCACTGGCAGAAGTACAAACAAATCTGCCTTGGAAAAAGTAAAGCGAGAATGTTCCTTGGAATCAAGAAATGCTAGACTTCACCTTGTGAACTTTGGATTTGTTATCAAGAGATAATACTCCTTGAAAAAGGACAGCCTGTTTAGTAAAGTAGAAGAGCAGAGGGGAAAAAAATTCCACCAGATGGATTGACAGCAATGGGTTCAAAGTTAACAACTGTGAAACTGGTACAGGACACGTCGATGTTTGCTGCTCTGGTACCCAGGGTCTTTATGGGTCTGAACCAACTCACGGACACTTAAGTACACTGTGGGGAAATTGTGGTAATGGTCAGAAATAAGGAGTAAGTTAGATGGCATAGTAAAAGAGAGCTGTTCTGATGAGGAGACATTCTTATAAGTAGAAGAAAGACCTTTATAACAAGAAATAATTTTATATTAAGAAGTGTGTTAGAGGAACAAATTTCATAGACACGTATATAGTTAAAAGGAAAAGGTTTATATACAAAAGGAACAGGACATTGAGCCCAGTCCACTTCAAAGTCATAAGTCCGATATTAACCCATATGCCTGAAATCAGTCTATAAAGTCTCCTTCCGACTCACAAAGTCACAGGTCAGTGGATGCAGAATCCCGACACCGGCAGGGGTCTCCACATGGGTCCTCGCTTCCAGGGCTCAGGGTCCATCAACAGCAGAAGCAACTCAGCTAGCAGAGGTCTGTCTCCATGTGGCCGCCCCAGCTTCAGAGGTCTGGCTCCATTAGGGCAAAACCTTATGGTCTCTCCACCGGCTCCTCCAGCTTCTCGGATGCTGCCAGCTTGTCTTGTCCGTGATTCATTGTCTCTGAGACTAACTCCCAACAACTGGGAGAGATATCTTCTCATCTTCATGAGGGAAATATCGAGAGACTTCCCAGAAGTCTCAGGAGAAAGCCATGCCCACACAGAGGCCTCATTGGCTGCTCAATGGTTATCTCCAGATTAACAGACTAGACTCCACCCCTACATTTCAATCATAAAATTAACATAAGCACATGACTGCCACAAGAAGGCATCACTTAAGTCAGAAAATACTTGGTGTCTGAGGAAGCAGGACAAAGCTGTCCCATGCTTGGTGAGCTTTCAGTAGGTGGACAGATATGGTCTTGGTACATCAAAGCAATATATGTTGTATTAAGATAGATATTATTCTAGCATACCTATGGTGGTCATTTTGCTTTATTAGTTTATATTAGGGTTTATCTCAGAGGTACTATATCATTGAACTTGTGATATTTTTTCTGTTTTTTTTTTTTGTTAATGAAATAGTATTCATGAACCTACAGGGATAGCAAATAGAACAAGGATTTTGAGGGTAGATGCTACAGGGGAGGAGACAGATAAAATAGATACAATGTCAAGGAACCCAGGAATAAATGGTATGTTTGGAAACTGCTTATGAAAGTGAGGATACAATTCTACTCGACATGACTGAATGATGGATGAGATGATGTTTTGTGTTCATGCTCAAATAATAATAAATTTAAAGAAAAATTCACAGCAACCACAGAACACAGATCTAGGAATGGGTTTGGGGATTACACTAAGTCCTATATCCAATTTATGAACAATTAGTTCCTAGGTCAAAGTCCTGCTCAATATTTGCCCTCAGGAAGGTAACACAGAGGAGATGGATGCTCTAGTAAATGAGGTGAAGAAACCTAGGGTGCCTGGCTCTTCGATAACTTAGCACCTGGGCTTGTAACGGCTTGTTTCCAAACAACCAGCCATCCAAATGAGATGTCACCAAGTTCACTTGGAAGGTGTTCCCCATCATCAGCCACCAAAAGTTTGGGAAGCAAATATGGATTAGTATCAGAACCTGAAGTGAGAGAGCCTGGTTTGCTATGAGTGACAGTGGGAGCCCAAGATATGTTTGGAGAGTTACCTTAGAAATAAGCCTCTGGTGAACTTCTCTCCACAAATGAGGGAAGGGAGCACAGTGGTCACTAAGCAGTGCATTAGAGAGCTGAGTCTAGAAGATCAAAGACATAACTCTGACTGGAACGGTTAAAACTTTGTCAGTAGGTCCCTCAATGATGCATATTGGATTTGATCTGATTTCCAAAATTTTCTGTATTTTTGATTTGTGTGTTTTGGTTTGGTTTTTGTTTGTAGGTACTAGGGTGTATCTCAGTTCTTGCGGGCCATCCTCTGCTGCTTCAGGCAGGCACAATCCAAGTAAGCAGGGGAGAGAGGGCGAAGGAGAGAATGAAGGATCCCGGTGTCTCTCTTCTAAAAAGGCCACATCTCCCAGGAGACAACCTCAGGCTGTTGGTATGTTGGACTCCATCCAGGTCATCCAAGCACAAGCTGGCATCAAATCTAACCAGCATGGATATTTATACCTCTATAAGAAGAGACCAGTTAATACAACAGTTATTCAAAATTATAAACCACCCACTCTAACCGATGAAGTAGATATTTAAAAGTTTTATGAATGTCTTCATTCTGAAATTGACTAAATATGTAATCCACATGCATTTATACTTACCAGCAATTGGAATAATTAGCTGAAGAGAAGAGGAAGGGTAAAGACTCGGAATACATAGATTTGGTGATTGAAGTAGTTCTGAAATGACATGATATAATTTTCCAAAGTCAATGATGTCCTTATTGCAAATAATTTTTCAACAATGTAAAGGGTCACTGTGAATATACACTTTGCACAGGTATCAAATTGACCACACCTGTGGGAAAAGATGATGAAGAAGCTCCATATCATCAGAAAAAAACAAGAGCAGGCAGACTTTGGAATTGACCTTCAATTGCTCACATACTGTTTCAGGTTGTAGCTGTAGAAACTTAAACTTTTTGAATTAAAAATTAAAACAAACCCATAGGAAGAAAAATAGAGGCCAAATTTAGAGAGCATATCAAGAACATATTTGATGCATTAACCACTAAATACTGAAGGTTAGATTAGTTTTAATACGATACCAATGCATCATACATAAAAAAATAGAAATCAAAGTCCTTAATAGACTTATTACATGTTAATACATTAACATATTATATACATATATAAATGCACAAGATATTCTCTAAGGCTATTAGAGAAATATTTGACCAGAACCATTTTTTTCAGGGGGGGCATCACTGCTCTCCGGTGGTGGGAGAAGGAGGCCCAGCCCCACAGCTGGAATTGAACCTCCATCCCAGTGGGCCACAGTCCTGTGCACAACTACTACGCCACTGGGGCTCAGTCGACCAGAACCTTTAAAGACAAAGAACACTGAGAATGGATCACAATTCTAAGCACATGTCTTGTATTGTTTAAATATATTACAAGCTGCTATTCTCATATTGTTTAAATAAAACAGAGAGACTAATAAGGATCCATGTGTACTCATAGTAATTGCAATTTTGTATAGTTTTCCCTGGGTGGGTGGTGATGTTAAATCTCCAAACAGTCTCTTCTCTTTATATGTCATTACAGCAGCCATTTTATAAACTAAGAACAGTCTCTTCTCTTTATATGTCATTACAGCAGCCATTTTATAAACTAAGAAAGGCATATAGCCAATGTCTACATATGCTTTTTTTTTTACATAAGCTTTTTAAAAAATCATTTCCCTTACTTTGCAGCAGTACCTGTGTCCCCTCCCCCTTTCCACATGCCTTTTTTGGCATCTCCTGTGCTTCCTGTAGTCTCTTATTAAATCATCTTGAAATTTATGCAAATAAAAAAGAGAGAGAGATGCAGGAAAGAAGGAAAAGATCACAGTGGTTGTCAGAAGAGAATGTAAAACTTGAACGCTAATGTAGAGTAGCCAAAGCAACTAGAAGAAATTCTGAAGTAGAAGAGATAAACAGAAAAATTTTAAAGGTAGCTCAAGAATACAAAATATTATATAGTGAAATATGCAAAGATGTCATTAGAAAAAAAAGAAAGGCTAATAAAATCAGCTTATCTCAAGCTGGAATTACTGGAGAAAAATCTAGAGTTGAATTGAAATATTGACGGATCCATAAGGAAACTATTGAATGACACAGGAAGCACCAAAAGAAGAAGAATAAGACACAGTCACTGTACCAAAAAGAATTGGTGGATATCATAGAAATTCTCAGAATGCAGACTTAAGCTGAAACAAAATTTTGGCTGTCGGCTTCCTGGTGATCCAAAAAGGACACCATGCTACATATGTGTTAAGAAGGATTGGAAAGAAAAAACATATTAGTAGGTTATGACTCTAGTGTAACCTGTATAATCATTGTCTACTAGTATTTATGTCCTTGTATAACCTTAATTATAGACAGGATTTGCTCTACTTTTAACCAATAGAATATGTAAAGTGTAATATAAATACACAATGTGTGCGATGTAATGTTGTATATGTTTGCCCTGCCCATCTTGCTAGAACTATTTGAATAAGTAAGTTGCTATATTTTGATTGGCTATGTGGAGAAGACTTTGTGGCAAGAAATTGTCCACAACTTCTAGCAGACAGGCAGGAAGACTTGAAGACTTTCAGCCTGGCATCCTGCAAGGAATTGAGTACTGCCCAAAGCCACTTGAGGGGCTCCGCTGATTATTTCCTCCTAACGGCTCAAGTGAGATGGCAGCCCCTACTGACACCTGCTTTGCAACTGTGTGGAACTGATTTGCTCACACTGTCTCAAAATTCCAAGCAGCGAGAAGAGTATCCTCAACCATGTCATGGAAGCTATATCTCTGTCCTGTAATTAAGCTGTTGATGTGAGACATTTACAAAGTGATGGCAAGTGAAAGCCAGTTTAATTACTTACAGACACCATACAGCATACAACGGGATCAATTTAATGATAAGTAGTCCCTTGGGTGGAAAGCTGTCTTGAGATGGAAAACTCATCTGAGTGTGTCCTGCATTGCGTCATAGGCAAAGGATGGTGATAAATGATCTCTGCTGACTGCAAAGCTGTACGGCGGGCCACAGTGAACACCGAGAAAGAAGAGCCTTCCGCATGCTGCAGTGTACACTGTATTTGCTCCAACGTAGACTTGCCTCACTGATCCCCTGAGGAGGAAGATACTGTTTCCAGCCCAGGATTGTATCTCTTTACGCCTGTTAGTTATAGGCTGTGAGGGGTGTGTGTGTGTGTGTGTGTGTGTGTGTGTGTGTGTGTGTGTTTACAGATGCCAACAGGAGAAAGGACAGAAAAGACAATGACTGCTATAGTTGGCTGGCGGTGTCCTTGTCTCCTTCTCCAGAGAACCTGAACCAGCAGATTTAGTCAAACTCGTCCTGGGCTTCTGACCGAGAGCCACTGTGACATGGTGAATGTGTCGAAGCTTTGTGTGGTCGCAGGAAAAAAAAAACCCTCAGATGAAAACAAGACAAAAAGGATTTATCCAGAAGATGAAAAAAGAAAACAAAAATATATTTGAATGCAGAGAGACAGCAGCTTATATAATTGAGAACTGATGATGCCTATTAAAGTGGTTCTAACAAAGACAGGTAGAGTCCAATGAGCAAATACATTTGAGCCTAGTTGTCTCATTAGTTTTTTGTGGGATAAGGTCATAATTAGGATAGATTAGGTGCATGGAATGAACTTCTATTGGACAATTGAGGGCAGCATTTTGAAGTGATTGACTACAGGACCTAAGGACAGATATTTTCACTCATGGTCACATATCCTTCAGGAGGGATCATAGAAATGTCACTGGTTGAGGTTTAAAGAATTTTAATCCGACACAGTAGGAATTTTCAATAGCTATTTGGCTCCATGACCTCATTTTCCAGAAATAGCTGGGTAAAAAAAAAAAACCCTTTAAGTTATCTTGGAAACGTTAGATAAAAGTTAAAGATAAGACCTTTTCTTCACTGATTATTGATCATAAATATTTCTTAGTTTATGTGGTAACTTGGCTACCATATTTTTCGGACAGTGAGACATACTTACTCCCACCCCCAAAGTGGGAGAAAAACGAGGGTGCATCTTATGATCCAAAGGTGTGGTGCCCCAGAACATTTTAGTACACTGGTATTATTTGGTTCAGAATATATTTTTCTTGTTTTCCTGCTCTAAAAACTAGGCATGTCTTTTGGTCAGGTGCATCTTTTGGTCCAAGAAATATGGTAATTTTCTCAATAAACACCCATCATTATAAATATTGTCTGTGAGTTCTATATGGCCATTGCAATGAATTATCATATCTAATATTGCTCTCTATAGAATAGCACGGGATGAACAATTGGTACCAGAATAAGTAAATAAAGGAGGATAAAATAGGAATGCCTGCTTGACAGGAAGCCCATATTGTACTCACCATTTTCTGCAATATCCTCAATATTTTATGATTTTAACTTGTGGTGATATGTTAACTTCCTCAATTAAAAAAATCAAAATAAAAAGCTCGAGAAAACCTCTCTGCCCTAGAGTCAAACCTGAAGCATAGTCAGCCTCGGTGGGTTTCCAAGACTATAACTATTTACAGGAGTAGAAAACCCAGTCTTTTTCCCACAGAGGAGCTAGTGGTTTTGAACTGTTGACCATGAGGATCACATGGGGCTGCACGCACTCTCCGCCAGAAGTCCTCAACATCTGTGAAATACCACTATAACCCTGAGTCTTGTGTAAGAGTTCATGTAGCTATGTTATGAGTTATGGGAGCCACCCAGAGATGGGGAGTTCCATGGGAGGAACAGCGGATGGCAGGTGAGGGTGAAGGGTGGAGAGAGGATGAGGCATACCCAGCATCTATCTTGTGACACTCGTCTTCAGTTGGTGTGGAGTTGATTTCTCCTTTTCTCTTGGGTATCCAGAGGAAGTCACATGTGATCTTCATGCCATTTACTTACCTGCTTTCTACAAAAAACAAAAAAGCATCAGTCTGTTCCTTAGAGTATTTCTTTCACATCCTGCCTCAACCACTCCCTTAACTTCTAAGTTCTCTAATAATTAAAATGCCAAATGGTAGTTCTGCCTATGAAAATTTGAGCTGATTCAGTAGAATGTAGCTAAGTAAAGAAAGGATCACAGGCAGGCATGTAAAAAGATCAGCTGTCTTGAGAAGAAACAAAACAAAACTGAGTTTGTCTCAATCATATAGTTCAATCATAATGGCTTTATGAAGACTATGGGTGAAAGTAGAAGCCCGACTGCCGGGTCCACACTGGAATAACCCTCTGTTCAATCCCCTCTGACCATCATCCAGGATGTGAATAGCTTTGTTATCAGACAGAAGCCCTCTATTATTGATTATGGCAGATGTAGTTAGTTAAAATGTGATATTGTTTTATCTCTCTGAACCCATTTCACAGTTAAAAGAGTGTGAAGGGGGAAAGAATCTCCCCTGACAGCACACCAGGGATGTGCGTGAAGCCCCTTGGACTCATGCAAGGTACATTGAGGAGGGGATGATTGCAGCTGCAGTTAAAATTTGACCCTGTATCACTTGTTACCCTTTTACCCATTTTAAATTTGTTCTAGTTTTTAATATTTCCTGCTTTATTTTTTTTCTCGAGTTATTTTTCTGCTTTGCTTTGCTTTTGCTTTTCACTTTATAGTTCATTTCTCACTTCCTTTCCTGTTGGTGGTGGTGGTGGGGGTGTTGTTGGTATCTTTTTTCTGTATATGAAGCCCATGATAGGGGGACTTATAGAGATAGTAACTGACTTAAGAGTTTCCAGTGGGTATAGCAGGGAGATTGGGTGGAAGCAGGGAAACAACAAGTACAAGAAAAAAGAAATCACTCTAAAATTGGGTGTGGTGACTGTACAACTTTTCTTATGATTAGGATAATGAATTGTATAATATGTAAATTATAAGCCAATAAAACTTTAAAAATAAGACTTCATGAAATAATATTTTAAATTATATTTTAAATGTAAGATATTGACTGTTCTGATAAACATGACATAGATGATAATATTCTGGTACAGTAGTAGATAACTAATGTATACTTCTAAGTGCAAGGAGATAAACAAACTCACTGCTGTTCTGTAACTCTCAGGGATTCAGTAGACAGACTAAAAGTTTTCTTCTGGGCTGAGACAAGTCTTTATGGAAATAGGCTTCCTTATCTTTATTCTGTTAGGCTCCTGGTGAGTTTGAACCTCCAATTTCCGTGCTAACTCTCTAATATTTGGTTTACAGACCTATCAGGAAACACCAGAATCCAAATCCAGGTTACATGAATGAAACTACTGCACTGTTCTATTTTCAAATATTACTAATAGGGGGATAGGATCATTAATTGAGTGTCATTGGGTATAAGGCTGACTCTAAGTCTATCTTGTTGAGGTCCTTCCTCTTTTTTGCTGACCATCTGGCTTACCAAGCACATTGTTCTTCTCCAGTGACTCATCTTTCATGACAATATGTCCAAAACATGAAAGACTTGCCATCTTTATTTCTAAGGTGCACTCTGGCCATACTTTTTCCAAGACAGATCAGTATCCACTTTTAGAAGGTCATGGTATTTTCAAAGTTCTCCTCCAGCCCTTTAATCAAAATGCATTGATTCTTATTCTGTCTTCCCTGTTTAATATTCAAATTTGATATGCATATAAGGCAATGGAAAATACAAAGACTTAGAGCAGATCCATCTTAGTCCTCAAAATAATAACAGCAACTTGTATGTGCATGGTGGCCATTTATGTTATTTTTTAAAAAGTATTCACAAAGAAGAAGTCATTGGTCTTGCAAAATTTTATCATACCATCTCTGTTTTCTCAATTATTGATCCTTCTTCTTTGCTTAAAATGCCCATATTTCCATCACTCGTCATTATCAGCTCATGAGGATTGCATGTTGGATCAAGTTCAGGCTGAAGGAGTTGGTAGAATTCTTCAATTTCTTCACCTCTTGTCTTACTTATTGACTTGGAACCCCATCCTTGTATGCATATAAATATTATCCCATTACAGATGGTAGATAGGCTTTATTTTAAGGTAGATCTTGAAATGTTCTTTTGGTTCATAAATGTGACATCATTCTTCTTGTATTTGTTATTCATGGCACAGCAAACTCAATGACTGTCTGATTCAAAATGGGCTATACCATTCCATTTAGTCCCTTAATACCACACATATAGATCTTTGTGTTAATTTTCATTTTGACAGCTTCAAATTTTTCTAGATTCATACATTATCCTTAGAAAGCAGCAAAAAAAGGAAGTAGCATTTTATTTCATCTTGATTCATATTCTTGCACCTTCAAGGTAAGAACTGCACAATTAATATAGCTTTCAGGATCAGTGACTCTTGGTAATCTAAAACTATCACAACATTTTTTATTGTTAAGGTTTGGGGTAAGAATGTGCCTAAGGAGATCTTGAAGTCCAAGGGTTGAAACATGGTTGGTTTAAACAAGTCTTGGTAATCACCATGTCTTCATTTTGACTAAATAAATGTGAAGGGAAAATATAATAGTTACATTTGGATAAATGTTTCTTCAATAATATTAAGAAATAGGAAAGAAAAGATCACTTGCTTTATCAGTGTGAGCATATTTTTCTATTTCTTACACCAGGAAAAATAGTGGCTATGATTGGAGATGGTAGCTAAAGAGACAGAGTCGATGTTAGCAGCAGGGCAAAGCAGAAAGAAGAGAGATTCTGAATGCTTCATACTATTATTGAGCAATTGAATCAACCACCATAAATATCCTAAGTTTAGAATTTTTTTTCATAAAAGATAAAAGTGTCTACATTCTTCATATAATTTTTAGCTGAGGATTAATTTTTTGCAGCTGAATATATTCTAGTGGCTGCCATTAACAACATAAGTGTCTTGGGAACAAAACAAGTTAACTAGCTGTGTACAATTTTTAGGTATTGAGTATTAAATTGTATTAGAAAGGCACAGAATTATGAGCACTGGGTGAATATTGTAGTTGAGTGAACAACTGAGGATGGTGTATAGACTGTGGGGAATTTGCAGAAACTGTCATCTGCATAGAGGCAGCCGCTGTAGATGGTGACCTACTGGAAATAAAAATCTTGGCACCACCAGGATTTCTAGCATTTTAGATTAGTCAGAAAATCTATTCTTCAACAACAACAACAACAACTACAACGTCTCAATTATTGAATGTTAGTAACCCATGCAGTTAAAAAATATATTATGGTGAGTAAATCAAGCAATGAAGATTAAAGAGCAGAATTGACTGCTATACTTCTTGTTTGCAATTTTAGTCATAGCAAATGTTAGATTTTTACCAAATATCATAATTGCTTTTTTCATTTGTGTCAGAATTGTAATTAAAATTTAGCTCTTTTTTCCTGGTGCTATATAGGTAACAGGACTAATGATCTCTTAAGACTATTTGGAGGTAGTGATTATAAGGCTACATTCTCTGAATATAGTGAATGCTTATCTTCTCATTTGCTTTAATTTGAAGCATTATAAAGCAATTATGTTATAAAGTTTAAAAGGCAGGGGGGAAGTAGAACACATTTTTTTTTACCCTCTACTTAAATAGATCTCTATTCATCAAGAGATATCCTACAGATATCTTCTATGCTTTTTTATGCTTAGTGCATACATACACACATACATACATACATGCTTAGTGCAGGTATGACACAATCCATGTAACTTTGTATTTCATTCACATGAAATCACAAAGATTCTTATGCTTGATCTGCTGTTATTTATCTAACACTGAAAAATATTATGCTTCCCAATGGTAGTTTTTTGAACAAAATAGGAAAATTGGTTATGAGATTCTTTAACAAACTTATTACTATTGGTTTATGACAATAGCACAGAATTGAATATTTTGGGACGATCTGGTGACCCTGTCTTTGAAACATTATTCTCCAAGATGAGGAATGTTTGGGAATAATGTTTTTCACATATGTTTCAGTCCTTGAATACAAAAACTTCTATTTATTTGTTCCCACATATGAAAGTTTAAAACTGAACCATAAAGCTCAAAATAATTATATAACTTGTCCTCTTAGCTAGGACTATGCCATCATGCAATATTTTTCTGTGTAATTAAACTTCACAAAACACGTGCAAGATTAAATTAACCTTTGCAAAAATAAGTGTAATGCAATGATATCATTGTCACTTACTGTAAAGATGAAATAAACAAGAAAAGTAATATCACATAAGTATATTTATCATTTATCAAAGGTGACTTCTCTTTTCTCTAGACTGCTTGTACTTCAAACTTACTCTAAAGACATTCTTAATTTTTATGCTGATTTGTTTGTATCATTTTTTTCAGGACTTTGACTAATTATGCCACGCTCTCTATTTGATCTTCTAAGTGAATAGAACAGATATATGTCCAATAGGATAGAAAGTTCTTATTGATTTCTTATTGAATTCAATGATGAAAAATATGAACTGACTCTTTAGGGAAGAAAACGGAAATAAATATGTTTCCAGCACTAAAGCTTGGTGCTCACAATAGAATTAAGGAAATCCAGTCTCAAGGAATATGAACTATTTATCTCCTGAAACTTCTGGCAGTTCCCTGTCCCTGCTTTTTATTAAGTAGAACTTTACTGTCTTCTACGTTACATTTGTATGTTAAATGATCATTCATCTGCTATAGACTTTGAAAGGAAGCATGTTCCTAAATATAGAGCCCTGTTGATGTCATGTGTTGGACTGCTAATCACCAGTTATCAATTTGCACTCACCAGCAGTGAAACAGAGGACAATAGAAACATTCTGCTCCCGCAATCATTTATAGCCTTGGAAACCCTCAGGTAAAATTCTCCCCTAACCTGTACCATCACTATGAGTTGGAGTGGAGTTGATGGTAATGAGTTTTGGGCCTCAAATTAATTTAAGATTGAATTATATATATAGCTCCACAAATGTGTCATCTACTTACATTTATTCATGCAGTTTACAAATTTACCTTTTTGAGGTTCACTTCTTGAGATTCTAAAAGCAGTAAGGGTAAAAGTATTTGGATTTACTAAACCTAAGTTCAAAGCCCCCCACATTTTATTCCCGGATGGCAATTCTAAACTTGAGCCTTTGTTTGTTAAAAAATTGATTTTTATTGTAGCTGTAAAGTTAATTTTGTGTTTGAGCTACTTTGTACCATGCTTATTTTGATTTCTCTGGTTATTTCATGATGACCTAGTAAATGTGGCTATGATCTCAACTGTAGTTATTCTATTGTCAGCAACAAGTTTCAGAGTTCTTCTGAATTTCATTTTGTCTTCATTTTTTATCTTTCTACTGACCTTTCTGTCTTCATATATATGATGTCTTTGAATTTTTTTCTCAAAATATGACCCTGTTTCATTAGTTTTCATTACATTCCTTCTAATTTTCAAAATCAAGTGAGGTGCACTCAAAGTAAAACCTTCATGCTTATAGGCTTGTTTTAATTTTCTTCAACTTCAGTTTGATTTTTTAAATGAACAACAGTGATTTGTAACATTGTTGGTCCCTGGCCAACAATGATATTAAGCTTTTATGTCTTCTTGTTCCACAGGTGATTTCTAAATATTCCATATAGTGGCATCTATGTCCACAGTTATTGTTTATTTTGTCAAACAGTGGTATTTTCAATGAATCAGTCATTAGTGATGAAAATTTCTATCATCTCATATTTGTCATTGTTTCTATCACCAAGGCCATATTTTCCAACAACTCATCCTTCTTTTATGTTTCTAACTTTTGTATTATATGCACAAGTAATATCAATGCATATGACAAGACACAGGCCAGCAAGAAGGGATAAGTCTTTTCATGGATTGCTTACATAAGAGAAACCATAAACTTCTTCCAAATGCATCAAAACTATGCCTCGATTAAGCAGATAGTAATACTCTTTCCTAATAGTCCCACAACTGCTTAGCTGCTCAGAGTATATTCCAACAGGGAGTTGATTATATTATGTTAGATAGAACCAAAGGGGAAGCCTCAACTCTTTCACCTACTGAGAATTATGACACAGCCATGTTGACACAAAATATAATGATCACATCCTTGAAACTGGGTTTTATTCTATGAATATTTGCTTTTGTAGACAGGAGATACATATTGGTTGATCTTTTTCACACTTTTCCATTTCAATAATTTTATTTTGACTAAAAAATGGAGTTAGAGGGTAGTTGGAGGAAGCAAACAAAGAGGGCCACCAGCTCACTGGTCATATTTTGGTCATATTTGGTCATATTTTGATTATTTGCATATTTTAATGATGACGGAAACTGTGCCTCTCTCATATTAAATGTCCACCATGCCATCTATGGTAGAGGGATTTAAGTAGAGTCTCCAGGCATAGACACAGATCTAGCAATCAACAGCTGAAGAGTAGCCTAGGGAGGCTCTGGTGCTTCCTGGAGGAGGAATCCCCCAGAGTAGAAGGCACTCAAATTCTTAGTGGCCACACCGATAGACTCCAGCACACCAACACTTAGAAAGATGGCAGAGGACTGAACTGTGTTCCCTTCTCCATGGGGCGTGCATGAGTCAGAGTTGACCTCATGGCAACAAACAAAAACATGACCCCATGAAGGGAAAGAGCAAAGAAGAAAGCAAAGTCTTTTGTAACCCAGGGGACATAGAATATCCATTTCCTTTTACAGTCTCTCAAGTTCACTGGGAAGTATCTGTGCCACTGATAGCATGCACTGCCTGCAAATAGAGAGCTAATTACTTGAAACAGAAGAAACAGGCATATCCCAAAATTAGTGTTGCTAAGGGTATTTTGTGGAAACTGGTATTCTTTACTTTTGCAACATAAGGTAAGTCTTGTAAGTATATTGAGTGGGAAAGCGGGTGGTCTTCAAAATTGTTCATGGGAAAAATCCATTATCTATTAGTTCAAATATTTCAGGAACTCTTTGAAACCCCTGAATTTGGGGGTGCCACTGTATTATTTGAAAGTTCTGTTTCTTGTAAGGACTGCATGTTCCAGGGAATACTGTTTATCCAGGTGCCAACTATTGTCCTCTCTTATCAAGGGATATCTAAGGTATTCCAGAGCTCAGAATGACATGTGGGTTCCACATAGTACTGTCTCCCTGAAGTGTCAAGAGGCAAATATGTGCCATACATAGGACATACCAAATCCATATCTTACAACAAAATTTCAGAAATGTGCCCTGACTTACCAAGTCTTACATTAATGAAAATGCAAGATTTTTAAAAAATCAAATCAAGAAGTATGTGGTTCATGATCGGAATAATAAAATGAAGCTCCATTGATACTGGTAATCAAATAAAACTTCTTTTGACAACTACAAATATACCTCAAATATCCCTGAAAGTTTACTTTATGCCACTTAGATTTCAGGAAAGACCAAATTTGAGTGTGTTTTCACTTATTTAAAGTAGAGGCTTTCATTTTTGCCACCCCAAAAACGTGAAAAGCAAAACTCATTTAATGTGTGTGTTCACGCTCACATGCCTACCCAGTGAATCCATAGCAGCAAAGCAAGTATACCTCCGAAGCTCTTTCTCAGGAAACTGTTCTCAGTAGGTGAGCATTAAAAGCTGCTATCATTTTGAACTGTGTCAGTGACTCCTATATGTTATGAATACTATATGTAGTGTGATTTTAAGTGTAATTTATTATTTGCTATGAGTTGAGAGAGGGTTAGTGTCTTGGTATGCCCAATGAATTTTCCTCCCATGTAATCCAAACCCCAAACTATGAAGTGATTCCAGCTCATAGTGGTCCGATGAGTAGAACTATCCCACAGCATTTTTGAGACGAAACATATATGAACAGAAGGTCTCATCTTTGTCCAGCAGTGCAGCTGGTGGGTTTCAACTGCCAACCTTGTGGTTTGTAGTTCAACCGTTATAGCACCACATCACTACTGCTCTTTTCCCACATGTAAAGTCACGGTAAGTATCACTTTACTGACATCATTTTGGTTTATGTAACATTCCATAGGAATAGTCCACTTTTGGATGGTGAAGGGAATCTCTATTGCCTTTATGAATAACAGAATCATCTCCAGAATTATATCTAAAGAAGGATTTCTGCTGTTACATTTTATGCAATTGTTGAAAGCTGTTCATGGTCAAATAAGATTTCTTACACAGCTACTGAGTGTAAGAGACTGTGAGAGGTGCTTCACATATAATTTTATGCTCACCAAGGTTTGCAAAGACTGTTTTGGAGCTATAAAACAGGATCAAACAGTAGGATGCCAGACAATGTGAAATGAAAATAGGTTTTGAAACCAGAGTTGTCTGACTTTCAAGTTCATACTGTTACTTATTACATCCCTTTAATGCAAATAATAAGGAATGCAATGGAATACCATGCTTGGGTCAAAAAATATGATCTAGTAAATCAGTTCTAAAGATATTTTGTCCATTACTGCCTGAGTAATATTTGAAACAGTATCTACATTTAACTTTTCCACAACTAATTTAGACAATATATTTTATACTTGTCATTTTAAGGCATCCAAAAATACTTCAATTATTTTTGTTGTTTGTTTTTAGCTGTACTTTAAATGAAATGTTATAAAAAAGGCAGTACTGACTGAAAAGATTGCCATCTTAAAATGTTTGTCTTTCAGGATTCAAATTTACATATTTCGGGGTTTTTTTTGGAGGGGGCATCACTGCTCTCCGGCGGTGGGAGTAGGAGGCCCAGCCCCACTGCTGGAATTGAACCTCCGTCCCAGTAGGCTGCAGTCCCGCGCACAACCACTACGCCACCAGGGCTCAGTCCCCATATTTCAGTTTTTATAAGATGCTTTTTCCTTTTAACATGACTATTATTGATCTTACCACTAGTTTTCAAAATTGGCGACATAGTTGAAGAAGATAAATCACCTTTAGGAATAATTTTCTTTATTCCCCCTGAGAAACCATTTGATTCTATTCAACTCACTGCCCTCCCTTAGATGCAAAGTCAATTCACCGTGTCCCACAGGGAAAAGTAGAAGTGTCCCTGTCTGGGAGTAGAAAAATTCTTCTTTCTCTTACAGAGCTGTTGGTGCTTTCAAATAGTCTGAAATACAGCCCAGGGCTCTTTTGATTCCATGAGGTCACAGATATCAGCACCAAAAGGCAATTCCATTATTTTTTTCTGCTCACCCTGCACCTAACAAGAATACACCTTTGAAAGAAGGCAGTGGAGAGCACTGCCCCCTTAATTCTTCTCCCCACTTAGGCCAGGCTGCTCAGAAACCTAGGTTCCTAAGTGGCACAGATGGTTTTCTTGCTCTTTGGTGTTAATTATAAGGTTAATAGTTCAAATCTGCCCAATGATGGCAGGAAAGAAAGACCTGGGGAGGCCACTATGCAAAACTGTTGCCAAAGAAACCCTACAGGGCCAAGTTCCCCTCTGATGCCTTGGGGGCTGCCAAAGGCCTGGAATGTCTCAAGTGCAATGGGTTTTTGTTTTTCCAAGAACCTAGGGTCAAGTTCAATGGGCATTCTTTGGTAACTAACCCACTGTCCTAATGAAGCTTTCTCATCTTTTCAGAGTTCTTCTTTCTTTTCTGATAACTATATTTATTATTCTGTGCATATATATATACATTTATAATACATTTATGTATTTGAAATGTAAACTTTCTCCAGTTCTTTTCAGAAGGAATATATATTATATTTCCATTAAATATTATATCACTACTTCTGCCAAATAAAAATAAATGATGATTTAGTTGTGGAATCTAGGAAGCCAAGGAAAACTATGCCCAAAGGAATAGTTTACTGAGTATATCAGTGGCATCTATCATTGTCTTACCAAACATCTTATGAAACAATGATACCTTACAAAAAAGTTATCTGAGAAGAGTTGCTTTTGTAAACTTCCTTTGAAATATTATCTTCGTAGCTGCTGGAAAATTACGTAAAGGCCAACCGCAAGATGTGTCTATGCTTAAAAGTTGATCTTCACAACTAAGCGGAAACAGTGGCTTTTGGCTTGGTTGGTTATTCATTAAACACAGCAGTGGTTATTGTGCAGCACCAAACATTCTGCGGCGAGATTTGCTGTAATAACTCAAGTCAATAGGTTTACACCACAGAAATGACCTTTTAAAGGGCAGCCATTCAGTGCTGAGAAAAAAGATCATCAGCAGGCTTGAGGGTAAAATATAAAAATTTAAAACCCTATAATTAGGCAGCTTATTTAAAAACACTGGATGAGGGGCACAGATGGTTTATATTAACAAAGACAAACAAGCAAAAGACTAAACACAGGCATACAGAGTCAGCAAGGACAAGAGATGAACATAGATGGGTCCCCTCAAGTATCTTTGTTGACCTATATTTATTAAGAAATCAAGATACACGACAATGTGTCTTCTTTAAATGAATGTGCTATCTAAGAAATAAGTTAGAACTTATATCAACTTATGTACTTATAACTTATGTACAACTTATAAACTTATGTACAACTTAAAATTTGGTTAATGCAGCTGTTTGTGAAGGAATGTTAAGTAAATGTTGGCAAAGATGAAATGGTGTCGTATATGACTGAAGGAAATGGACAGGTTCCTGTGTGTTTGTTTCATAAGCTCTTCCTTCTTCTCTGCAAAAATGATGTAAAACTACAGTAATAAAAGGTGTTATTTTATTGCCAGAGTGCATTCTGACTATCACACTAACACCTAGTGCATCTACATGATACTTAAAAGGTATGTATAGACTTAGAAGAGGATGTTTTCGGTGGGTAGTGGGTTATTCTTAAGAAAAATACTTTGTTTTCATGAATGAACTGGTTTCAGATGAGATATGTAATTAAGGAGGTAAAGGAAAATGATTTTTTTATCCTATAACCAACTCTTCATTGCCTGTTCTATATTTTCTTCTTGAGCTTCTTTCTCCTTTCTCTTTTTGAAAATCATCTTTCATTTCTCAGACACTGAAATTAAAGCAGCAATCCAGGAAGAACTATTAGTTTTATGGTATATGGGATAATATTTTTGTTTGTTTTATTTGCTTCAATTCTTGCTCATAGGTTTTCAAACATATGGAAAGAGAAATTTAATTAATCTTGCTTCTCTGGAGTTTTGGATTCCTTAATTTTTTCCTAATTTGAGAGCCTGCATAAGGAAATAGAATAAGGAAATCCCTCAAATGTCAACTAACTCCAAATTTTGGTTTTATGATTGCCCTAGGTATTTGCTTAGTGTCCTTCAGAAATATTTCCTGTGGTAGCATAGGTGGCTGTCAACAGGAAACTAATCTATTTGATCTCTTGAATAAAAGTGGATAGTTTCAAGGATACCTGCTTACATGGAACCATATTCTATATCAAATTGCCTTTGTTACCTGATTTTATAAATTGAAAAGCTGAGTGGCATAGAGTGTTTAGTGACTTTCCATCTCTGCACAGCAAGTCATTGTCCAGGTAATTCAGTCTTCTGGAATGGATAGGAAGGCCTAACAACCGGGTAATTGTGCAGGTGTATTATTTTGACCAGACCTCTTATGTGCTGCATTCTCTTTTCTGTGGTCGCTTGTGGCTTTCAGCTAGCTGCACTTCAAAGCTCCAGCTCTCAGAAGCAGTAACTCTGGGAGTGGCACCACTGGCAGCATTTGGCTCATCATTGACCCAGAGACCTTGGCTCTGTACAGCAGCCTGTCTATATAAATACCCCTGGGATTGCCCCACAAAAGACATTCACTCCATGAGGGACAATATTTATCTCACTCAATGACTTGTCTGAGTCTGGGCTAATAATGCGTGCACAGAAATCCACATCAAATTATATATATATGTATATGTATATATGTATATATATATAATCACTTGTCAAAGTAAAATTTTTCCTTTGCAAGATTTTCCTCTATGTCTTTGTCTCTGTCTTCTCAGTTCTTTCTCTCTGCTACATTAGCACTGAACAAGCTGTAAATGGGATAATGGGGCTCACTGGAAGAATAAGATGTTCAACAGGGACAAGGTGTGTGAACAGGGAGGGCAATTCATTTCACAGTTGAACTTCTAATGACTTGTGCAGTCTTCCAGGTGGTCGGCCCAGTCATTGGTACTTTAGACAGTGATGTGTGTACTCTGCCAGATACTAGTATCTTTGTCATATCTACTGTTGCACTGAATGCCAGTCTGACAGGGTGGTGTGAGCAGAATTTTTCTAACCTCAGGCACAAAGCAAAGCAAATCAGTTATATGATAAATGGATTAGAGTTACTGCTTATCTCTCCTTGGAGAAAAATGGTTTGAGATTTTTTCTTTTTCCCCAGACAAATGAGGGTGAAATAAGGCAGTCATGAAGTGGAAAAAGAGATGAATCGAAGAGTTTTCTTATGTTACTATTGGCCTGGAAAGCATGGGCATATGCTTTGGTAAGGGTGAGAAGGAGTTGTCGTGGAATAATGAGAGGCTGATGCACTCATTGTGTCTGCCTTTCAGTCATACCCCAGGTAAATCCTCACCTCCTGCGTACCTCTGCAGCTGGGCTTCCTCTATCGGGTGGCAACGAAGACGCTTTCTGCAGATGTGCCCTTGTGTAGACTCTTTCTTCCTGTCTATTTTCTCTTTTCACCTACTTCCCTTTTGAACTCATATTTCTTTCTTCCCAGTGAATTTTTTCTGTCACTATTCAGTCTCCCATAACTGTTTCTGACTTAGTATCCCTCTCAGCCGCACCCCCCCCCTTCTCTTTCTATTCCTCCGAATGCTGACAAGAAGATCACCTATTTCCCTAGATGTTTTATCAAAAGTCACTTCTGGGAAATTACTTTATTACATTACACATAAGTGTATATCTAAAGATGAATAGCAAGGTATTCAAAAGAAGTAAAATAAGTTCTCATCTCAAATTTGAATCATTAAGTACATGTGAACCACATGCTATGATCAATTTTTTTATTTAATAAAGGAAGGGCTCACAAACGTTTATATTTGCATGGTAATCAATAAAATGATACATAGAGAATAAGTAAATACATTAGTAAAAATCAGTAGGTCATCCATCAATAATGAAAACAATTTTATGTTCTACTTATAAAATTCCCACTACACCTATTAATTTTATACTAGAAAGAACAGGTATGTGTTGCACATAACTGTTGGACCAGTTAATATGTAACAAGTAGATATTTAAAAGTTCAGTGAAAAGACATGATATGTGTATGTGTAAAGTATATTAAATGTCATATTTTATAGGATATTTGGTTTTTACTTGTACAAGCTGAATTTTTATCCTTTGGTTTCTCTAAAAATTTACAGTCTTTTTCATTCATTGTACTTACTTGTTTTGTTGCTTCTAATCTTTATTTCTACATTTTTAACAAAATTGCACCTCTTCAGAATTTTTGAATTAAGATTTTAAATTTGCATTGATTCTTTAGTCAAGGATAACCTGGATACATACCATGGATTTATTTATCCATTGTCTTTCTTTCATATGCTCATAAGATACAAATGAAGTTATAAAGAACCCTTGAGATGCTTCTATTTACAGCTATTTATATAATGTACTTGCTACCTCCCTATTTAGTCTCAGTTCTCAGATAAACTGAACTAAGAAGCAACTACTGAAAGCCAGAGAAGCAACTATGATTCTGAAACATGAGAAAAAGTAGAGGATACATCCCAGCCTGGATCTCACGTGTAAAATTTCATTAAAAAAATAAAACTCCTAAAATTATATATTTAGCTTCTTAGAAAGAAGAACATATAGACAGTGAAGAGATAAACATGGGGCATGTGCAGACAGGAAGAAGAAATAGAAATGTCAAGAGCATTTAAAAATTGTTTGGTTGATTGCTATTTTTGTTGATAAGCATTATATGCTAAATATCAAATCAGTTGATTGATTTATAATTTACATATCCTAGGTAAAAATGAAAATACCAAATACATACCATTGTTGTTTATAAGATATTCCATATGTGTGATAGATTTTTGTTATTTGAATGTTACTGTTAAAATATGGTGGGAGAATCCCTATATTTGTGAAGTATGTTTGATATCTAACCTTTTGGGGGGGGGCATTGGGGAGTGGAAGAGGTGGTGTCATACCATTCAACAGTAATCTGAAAGGATCTGCAAAACAGTGAGAATCGCTCATCTTTTGTATATTTATTTATAAATGACAGAAGAGAAACAAAGGTAGCTTTTAATAATATTCTTTATCCAAGAATTTCCTCCACTTGTTAGTTTTGCATACTGTGGTGGCTTGTTTGTTGCTGTAACTCTGGAAATTATGCCACTGGTATTTCAAATACCAGAAGGATCATCCAAAGCGGCGAAGTTTCAGCAGAATGTTGAGACTTAGACAACTAAGACGCAATAGGCTGTCTGATCCAAAGGTATTAATTACTGAAAAGCTTATGAATCACAGCAGGATGTCAGATATACTGTGAGAAGATTAATTTCTCCGGTTGCTGGACTCTCAAAATATAACTGAAATTTAGCTTTCTGTGGATGGAGTAAAGGTTTTAGAACTTTCCCTTTCTGATGAGTCATGATTCAAAATGAGAAGAAAGATCTGAAAGCATCCATTAAAAATTGAAATCTGGGTATGGGTCTGAAAAAATTAGAAGCCATCAAAAATAAAATGGAATGGCTAAAGATTGTTTTCCTGACATTAATAAATTGAATGGTAATTTTAAGGAGACAGCAATTTGCTTTACTATACCAGAAATGAAAATCCAAGAGGAAAATCATATTCATTATCAAAAAAATTTTCAACAAAAAGGAAAAATGGAATTTCAAGATCTCTACTGAAGTATAATGCTTTCTGACATCAGATATCTATCTGCATTCAAGAAAATCAACCTCTTCAGTCTGAAATTAATCAAACATGCAATCAAGATGTATCGATAATTATTGCAAATTAGAATGGGGGAAAGATGAAGGAACATTAGTGTCAAAACATGTCCTTAATGATAGAAATGAAACTGGACCTTACATGATAGTATTTGTAAGACAAACAACTTCTTCATCACAATATCTTTTCTTTTTTTCACAATATCTTTTCTAAACAACACAACTGGTGACAACACTCATGAACTTTTCCAGGTGTTATTACACAGATAAATAACTACATCCTTGGGAAGAGAGGATGGAAAATTCAATATCGGCAGTTAAAACAAAGTCAAAGGCCAACTTTGGCCCAGACTATCAATTGTTCATTCGTAAACTCAGGCTGAAATCAAAGAAAATGAAAACAAGTCTATCATAATCAAAATATAACCTTGAATATGTCCTATCTGAATTTAAAGAACAAATTTCACTTATTAAATAGCAAGGATAGATGACCTGACGAGCTGTGGGATAACATCAAGAACATCAGACATGAAGAAAGTAAAGGTCATTAAAAAGACAAAAAAGAGAGAAAAATCAAAATGGATGTGAGAAGACACTGAGACTGGCTCTTAATCATTGGGTAGTTAGGCAAATGGAGAGATGATAAAGTAAAAGAACTGAACAGAAAGATAACAAAGGCAGCCTTAGAAAACAAAGTATAGAAATAAAATGTGAAAATACCTAGTTAGAAAATTAGAAAGGAAGAGTGCACTCAGCATATTTACACTGAATGAATTCAAGATAGAAATCTACGCCTCAAAAAAAATCCATGCCTCAAGTTGCAAGATTCAAAGATTCTAGGGGTAAAATATTGAACGATTTAGGAAACATCAGAATAAAATGGAAAAGAATACACAGAGCCACTGTACCAAACAGAACTAATCAAGAATGAACCACTTCAAGAGGTAGCATATAATAAATGATATTGAAAAAAATTCAAGCTGCACAGAAGGCATTAGCCAAAACAAGCCTCCAGAAATTGATGAAATTAAGTATTTCAGCAAGTTGGTGAAATTGTAGAAGCACTCACTCATCTATGCTGAGAAGTTAGGAGATAATTTGCATAATTGACTGGACGGGATCCATATTTGTACTCATTCAAAGAAAGATAGCACAATGCAATATTCAAGCTATAGAATATTATTAAGATAATGTTATTAATATGTAATAAAATCATGTAATCATGTAATTAAAATGTATCTGAAGACCTTTTGATGACCATTACAGCAGTGTATTGACAGGGAACTGCCACTTTGAAGAGAATTTGCGACAGGGGATAACATTGCTGATGGCATTGGACTGTGTGGATAATGACAAACTATGGAGAGTCGTGAGAAAATTGGAGTTTCAGCACACTTCGTTGTGCTCATGTGAAACTTGTGCATAGATCAAGAGGTAGTTGTGAGGACAAAACAAGGGAATAGTACATGATTTTAAATCAGGAAAGGGGATTTTTCAGGAGTATGTCCTTCCCCATACCTATTGAATCTCTGAGCAAAAAAATCTGAGCAGAGAAGTTTGACTGTATGAAGACAATCTTGACATCAGGAATGGTGGAAGGCTTATTTGACCAGTCGTCAAAATGCTGATGGCATAACTTTACTGAAAATTTGGAGGCTTTATAGCTGATAAATATCAAGTACTGCAACTTTCAATATGGATTACAACTTAATGTGAAGAAAACAGAAATTCTCACACCTGAACCAATAGATAACATCATGATAATTGGGGAAAGGAATGAAATTGTGAGCCTTAATTAATGTAATTTAACTCTAGAATATAGATTCTTTTAAAAATCATTTTATTGGGGACTCATACAGCTCTAATCACAATATACTTATACATACGTTCTGTTAGTATTTACATCATTTGGGGGTGGGAGTGGTGTTCATACACCTCTTATCACAATCTGTACATACATCCATTGCGTCAAGCACATTTGTACATTTGTGGCCATCACCATTCTCAAAATATTTGCTTTCTCTTTGAGCCCTTGGTTTCAGCGTCTCACTTATCCCCTCCCTCCCTGCTCCCCCCTGCCCTCATGAACCTGTGATATTTATAAATTGTTACTTTGTCATATCCCACACTGTCCCATATCTCCCTTCACCCACTTTTTTATTGTCCATACCCCACAGAGGAGGTTATATGTAGATCCCTGTAATCCGTTCCCGCACCCTCCCTTCACCCTCCTGGTATCACCTCTCTCAGAACTGGTCCTGAAGGGATAATCTGTCCTGGATTCCCTATGTTTCTGGTTCCTATCTGTACCAGTGTGTACCCTCTGGTCTAAGTGGATTTGTAAGGTAGAATTGGGATCATGGTAGTAGGGAAAGTGGTGATGAAGCATTTAGGAACTAGAGGAAAGTTGCATGTTTTATCATTGCTACACTGCACCCTGAACCTAGATTTTTATATTCATTATGATGGCTACATAGAAACTCATAGACAAAATTCATGGTTAAAAGATTTATCGAGGAAGTTAACTAGTTGTAATGCCATGGTAATTGTTTACCAATACATTTTACAAAGTTTCAGATCTGGCAATGAATGTTCAAAGGGACAGACCACTCTGCTGTAAACCTCAACCGGAAAGGTGGCTCAGCAAGCTTAACTCCCTAGCTTAAGTGCCCAGAACCACCCTTTTGCATTGTCACTTCAAGATTAAGTGATCACCATGGCCACTCAAATGACCAAAAGGAACAGAAATTTGAGCTGAATAAAGTGAACAAATCTTTCCACATTAGGGAAACAGTTTTCATCAGGATGTTTTTTTCTTTCTAAAATGCCAAAACAGAGTGTCATAATCTGTCTTCCTTATAATTTCATTGCGAGGAAATGAACAAAGGTTTATTTTTCCTCCTTCCATTCTTTTACCTAAGTGAGTAGTAACTATATACTCTATATAAATCAGAAGCTTTCCACATTTAAATTACAAATCCAACTTTGTATGTAAGGCATAATGTAAGAATTAATATGGATTACCATGGCATATAGTAAAATGGATCACTAACAGATGGAAAGAAATCAAATGATAAAGTGTATGTAGATGTGATTGTTATATTATCCTGAACATGTTTTTAGGGACAAATATTGAATCATTTTTTGACAAATGTTTACATGACTCAAGATATGAAAGGAATTATTTGTAAGGAATAGTTAGTGGATTCTACCTTAAAATTGTAATTCAAATATAATGTGATAGAAAGATACAAGAATGAAAATGAGTAGTATACCTAAACTGTCTCTGTTTTGCTCTCAATAACTGATTACAAGAAGGATTCTGTCAACGAAAGAAAGCAAGGAATCTTGTCTACTATGTTTGGAAAAATAGTGATAACTTTTATGATATTTCTTGAAGAAGAATATCTAAGAAGTGTTGATAATAATATATTCCTGTTTTGGAACTGCATAGAGAAAACCCATGCACACTCTATGGGTTCATGGGATATAGATTTATGGAAAATATCAATCAATACCTGGAAGTATTAAAGAATAAAAAAAAGGATGCTGTATAAAAACAGCCCCTATGGAAAGCATATGGGGCCTTATCTAACCTTCTGCCCCAGAAATTTGGCCTGGTACATAAAGTGAAGGAAAGCCCTCATAAAACATGCAACTCTCTCAGAACTCTGTCTGCTCTGTGTCCTGATTTTCATATCTCTTTCAGGTCCTTTGCACTAACAGATTCTTGCAAGTCTATTTTACAAATCAAATCTTGGTGCAAGCTAAAACCTTATATTGGCTACATTTCACTGTACATGATTGTTTCAAATACCTTATCTCATTTAACTGGCAAGAGAACCAATTTATCGCCCTCATTTTACAGGAAACCTACAAAAGGGTTCAAGGAGAAGCTCTTGTCCTAAGTTACTGGAAGAGACCCCTTAAGAACAAATAAAAGTATACATTTTGTTTCTTGCACCAATTCTCCACCTTCTGTCCAAAATATGTGCCTGCTGCTTGAAAATAATTTGTCAGAATTTTACTTATAAGAAATATAAACATGAAGTTATTGTATTGGTGGACAGACAAGTTAAGGGTTCCTTTAACAGTCTTGTTGAAGGAGGGATTTACTTGTTGAAAAAACTGAACACTGTTGTTATAAATGAACAGAAACTCAGAGCAACGAGAAACACATGGAATGAATCTGTAAGAAAACAGAGGGCTACAGCACGCTCAGGCATGCATGCAGCAAAGGACTGAGCTGTGTCCTTTCTTTTTATTCATACTCAAATTTGGGAATATGTGACTGGTTGCATTTACTCTGAATTTTTAAAAATGTGATAAGTACCATTCTTGGATCAGCATTATCTAAAAAACCAGGTGTTGTAAAAATATAATCTACAGAGCAAAGAACAGAGACAGTATAACATTTCATATCAAGGACGCCACCTTGATATGTCAATAAACACTGTTTGCAGATTCTATTGACCTTGTCTATGTATCCTTGAAATTCTGATTTATACCCAAGTTCTAACCAGGCTCCAGCTATAGAGGACACTTTAAAAGTTCAGGAAATTTAAAGAAAATATGTACTTTCCATAGTTAGGTCAGTGATCATAAAAGAGGGTCCAAGTAGATTTCTACCCCGAGACATGTTAGAGAATGTTGCTCTTAGGTTCTGTCTACTCAGAGTGATCCTCTAGACGACAGAATGCAACTCCTGGTCCTGTATCCATACCTCTGATGAGCAAATAGAGAAACTGGATTATAGAAAGAACCGCAACTATCAGGATTGGAGGCAAGCTGACCAAACTGTCATATGCAGATGATAGAACCTTGTTACTAAGAGTGAGGAGGCTTTAAGTCATTGTTGATGAACAAGGATTTCATATATATATATATATATATATATATATATATATATAAAAGCACTTCTGCAAATGGAATTTTTTCCCAAAACAATATATTAAAATTTTTTTGAACAAGGGTAAGGTAACTGAGAGGAAGTACTAAAACTCCAAATGAAGGAGGAACAGGATGGTGGGACAGGAAGGAGATGAAAGGAAATAGAGGAAGGAGCTACAAGGCAAAGGGCACTTGTAGAAGTCTAAACATAGGCATGTACACACATAAATATAATTATCTATGATAAGGATGGAATAAATCTAAGAACATATGTATAGGATAAGTACTGGGGTAGCAAGTGGACCTTAGTCCCTCACCCAGGTGCTCCCTTAAAGCAAGAACACTTTGTTCCATGAATCTGGTATTCCATGATACTCACTGGCCCAATATCATCACTGAAATAAAATGGGTACATAAACAAATGTGGTGAAAAAAACTGATAGTGCCCAGCTATCAAAGAATCTAGCATCTGAGTTCTTAAAAGCTTGAAGATTAATAAAAGACTATCTACCTGAGAAGTGACCACACCTACAAGGAAGAAGCACACCAGCCAGTGTGGCCACAAGGTGTTGAAAAGATTAGATAGCAGGCAAAAAAACAGAGGGAAAAAAACATCACTGTGTGTACCCCTTCCCAAGGCATCCACTGAGGACATATGGGAGCATGAGCTAGAGTGGTGAAGAAAGCCAATGGTACCCAACTATCACAAGATACAGCATCTGGGGTCTTAAAGGCTCGGGTATAAACAAGCAGCCATCTAGCTCAGGAGCAACAAAGCCCACCCTAGAAGAACACTTCCCTGTGCGATCATGAAGTGTGGAAACAATCAGGTATCAGGCATCAAAGAACAAAAATCAAAATCAATTGTTTCCCGATATGATCACTGAAGACAAATGGATATAGAGGCAAACAGAGTGGAAGAAAATGGATGGTGCCCAGCTACTAAATGATAAAGTGTCTGGAGTCTCAAAGACTTGAAGATAAATGAGTGGCCATTCAGCACAGAAGCAGCAAAGCCCACATGGAAGAAGCCCATTAGCAGGTGTGATCAAGAGGGGCTGAAGGGAGCAGGTATCCAGCATCAAAGAACAAGAATCACATCATTACGAATGAGAGGGAGACCAGGGTGGAGACCTAAGGCCCACTAATGGGTAATTGGTCACCCCTTTACAGGGGAGTCACGGGGAGGAGACAGACCAGTGAAGGTGCAGATGGGCAGTGATGATGCATACAAGTTTTCTCTAGTTCCAAAAAGCTTCCTCCTCCCAACTATCATGGTCCCAACTCTACCCACAAATCCAGCTGGACTGGAGAAGGTACCCTGGTGGAGAGGGGAGCTGGAGATATGGGGAACCCAGGACAGATGAGCCCCTTGGGGCCAGTGGTGAGACTGGAGTTACTGGATGGGTGGAGAGAAGGTGGCTTAGAAGACAGAACCAACTACAAGGATCTACACATAACCTCCTATCCTTTGATCAGACATCAAAGGAGTGGGCTGGGGGAGAGGTTGGGCAGTGTAAGATATGACAGAACAATAATAATGTATAAAGTATTGAGAGTTGCTGGGGATGGGAGGGCAGGGACAGAGAGGAAAGGATGGGAAGCTGATATAAAGGGTTCAAGTGAAACAGCAGCAGACATGTGAAGTTGTTTGACACAGTAGATGTATTTATGTATTGTGAAAAACTATGTACAAACCCCCAATAAAATGATTTTTAATTTAAAAAAATGAAAAATTAAAAATTATAAAACAACTTTTTCACCTTCAAAGTCCTCTCCATTATACTCAAACATTTTTTAAACTTGTCTGTTTGGGTGGCTGACACTTTTTACTTCACCTTTTCTATTTTGTCAAATCATTGTCCTTTTATGTCCCTCTTCATTTGCAGAAATAAAAAGTCACATGAGAGAGGTCAGGTGCATGGGGCAAGAGAAGAATGCTATTTTTTCCCCGAACTTCACACACTGAGGTGGCTTATGAGCAGGTGCATTTTTGTGGTGGCAAAAACATTCCCCCACCCGTCACAAATGAGGCCTTTTTCTTGTGTCATACAGCGATAAATGCACTATTTTCAGAACCTCTATATAGAAAGCTTGATTAACAGTTTGACCTGGTGAGACAAGCTCCAAATATACTACAAGGGGACATGTTTGTCTGTTCAGGAAGTCGATGGACAGCCAGAGTGAGGCTTGTCATCAACGGGCGTTTCTACCTTTTTAGACATGAGAAGGCCACTCTTTCGTCTGAGTTTTAGCATTGTCCTTGTAATCTGTGTTCAATATCACAACAGTCTCTGCAGCATATTTCCAGCATGGGAAACAAAATTTCCTTAAATCAACCAGTCTCTTAAATTGACCATCACCAAAAATGAGATTAGAGTGAAACTGCTTTTACCATAAAACTCACTGTGACCAGACAGAACCTTCCCAGGCAAGGCCACTGTGTGCACTGACTCAGAGCTGTTTGATGCCTGGTAGGAAAAATGTGTACTACAAAAACTCCACTGAGCCCCGGTGCAGTAAGTGGTTGAGTGTGGGACTGCGGTCCACGGGTTTGGCGGTTCAAATCCAGCAGCAGCTCTAAGGAGCAAGGCTGGGTAGCTCCCACGACCACCAGAGGGCAGTGATGCCCCCCCCCCAAAATAAAATGTAACAAAAATTTTTTTAAAAAAAAACAACTCCACTTTCCCTAGAGCAATTCCACAGTTTTTTGGTACCCACTTGTATTTGCACACACACACACACATACATATATATATATATATATATATATTTTACATATTTATACATATAGTCACATGATTAATGACTTGAGGCAACCTATTTCTTTTATTTGGCATCAGAGAATTTGAAAAGTAACGTTCTCTCTTTGGGAATAAGACTTTAACCTCTCTGGAAATTTCCAGACACCTTATTTTCAAAGACCTGATTTCCAAAGTCCTTCCCCATATTCCCTAAGGATCAGGCCAAATGATTTAATTGGCTTCACTCTTCCTCTGAAGGTCAGTTGGTTAACAACAATGTAATAGGTCATGGGGGTATAGTCTCCAGTTAGTTTCCTCATGCAATCCATTTTTACTCACAAATCTTCTTTGGATTCCTTTTCTTTTTCAATTTTATTTTTCATCATCACAAATCTCAGATGGTTGTCTTATCAAGCACTGTGAGAACACTTACTTATTATATTTCCCATGTTTCTCAGAAAATCAAGTCTGTCTTTGTCACAATACACTGTAGCAGATTTTATTAGACATGAGAAGTAATATGCAAGCTTCTGTGTTGAATGAGGTATGTACTGAGAAGAGATTTTCTCTTTTAAATTCAAAAACTATTAGACAATTCCTCCAGCTTTTAAGCCATTAATTCTTGAGCTGGATCTCTAGAAAAGGGCATAAGTAATTACATTAAAATAAATATGTATCATCACCCTCTTACTATAAACATTATCACTAATGATAACATTGGAATATTCTGTTTTATGAAAAGTAAAGAATCATCCAGCTATCTAACAAGGTAGGACACAGAAAATGTGACAGTCCATAGATAATTCAGTGAGCTAACATACGGTAACTTCAATTTGCAGGCTAGTTAAGTTCATTGCTTAAAACTGTATAGTTCTGCAGCACATGAGGGGTTGTCATTGCCTAAGGTAGGTCACAAAACATTTCTCATACTTATTCTTTTTCCAGTGGCCACAAAATAGGAGATTAGATCCCCCCACACCAGCCACACTAGTCAATTTTTAGACAATTTAATCTTCAGTGTGCATCCAATCAACCATGATCAAGCCTGTTCCTCAGGTTTAATTAGTTAGAATCTGAGCATGGAAAATGGAGCTATGTATTTAAAATATACATGGCTAATTTTAATGCACTCAGGATGAGGACTATTATATAAGAGGAAATTTTGGCCAAAAAATAATACCAGCATTTAACATTTTCTTTTTTCTCAAAGTATAGATTAAGGATTGATAGAGTGTCAGTAGACCTATGAATTGATGGACATGAAGAACATGTAACTGGAACCAACATGGAAAATAACTATAACAAACCATTTGTTCCGGTTAGAGGACATTCTTGGCATATATATGATCTTGCAATCTAACCAATTCTGAGTCCTCCTCCACCCCCTATTTTAACATTTTATGTATAAGATCATAGATTTCAGTGACTTGTGATTCAAAATTAATTTTATATGTTCACATTTGGGGGATGATTCAAATTTCTCTTTGGAATCTCCTGTGTTCTATAATGTAGTGTTGATCATTTGTTTACAAGGCTTAAAATCTCAAAATGAATAAACTGCTTATTTCCTGACTGACGTGAAGTCAATTCTTATATGATGAACTCAAGCTGCTTCCTTGGCTTTCCAAAACCATAACTCTTCATAAAAGTAGAAAACCTCACCTTTCTCCTTAATAACTGTTAACATTACTCTTATTTCCTATTATAAATTATTTCAGGGAAGTTGAGCTACCTTTTTCTCTTTAAAACTTTACATGTTATCCATTCCCTAGAACATAGTAGAAAATTATTAATATTTATTGAATCACTAATTTCCCAAGCCTGTCCAGTTATTACTCTATAACTATATGTTTTGTCTTGAAATAAGTGCATGTAATTTTTAAAGTTTTTAATTTTTTTGTAATTTTTAAATTTTATGATTGTATTTGATATACATGCTATCATAATGAGAAACATATCCATTGAAAATGATCTATTTCTTGGTTCCCCTTTTAAGGATAGCTCTGCAAAATGCAGATTTAAGCAGTGGCCTTCTTTTAAATATTTACAAGTTTTGCTTTCCCAATACAATAATTATATATTATATACTATTATTTAGCATTGATATTATTAACATGCACAATATGTTAGTTATAGGGTGATTGGTTAGAAAGTTTTGTGACTGGTATTATTGTTCAGACATCTATGAGTTTACTCCAATCAAAATTTGTTTAATATGCAAATGTAATCATAAATAGCTGCAAAAATGTTCTTAGTACTTAACTTATCTTAGTCTTTTAAAAAAAGGGAGGGGGGTGATTCTAATCAAAACAGTAAACTTCCCAAGTGTTTTACTAAACAGTTAAAGGCAGAGAAGTCAGCCCAGAAGTTTGACAAATGTATTGAGACTCCAAATGAATATTAACAGATATTTTATGAATGATCATAAGGACTTATTAAGAAGTTTAAAGAAAGTGGAAAACTGTTAATTTGGCCACAACTTTTTCCCTTAGAGTAACTGGTGAATAAATGGGAAAACATTCTCCATTTGAGCAATTACCTTTTAGAAGATCCAATGGGTGTGCCAGGTGTGACATGTGCCCTTGGCAGCACTGGAAAGGGGCAATAATGTATGTGTGGTTTTTACCACAAATTGGAGTTGAAAACTCAGATTCTTTAGCAGACAATTCTATTGGTAAGTGAATGCAATTTGCCTGTTACCTAATTCATGTCCCCCTATCATCAAACTTTTTCCTTATCACAGCAGAGATGCAAAATCAATGATGATAATGTAAACACACTAGATACATTTATACATTTTAGGTATATTTAACTAAGCTGGATGAAATTTTAAAAAATTCATACAATAATTCAGGGTGTGGTGAATTTTACTATTGATACTCAAAAATCATTAGCTGATGGATTTAACTATTTCCTCACATATAACAATAGCCTGACTACTGCTTATAATCAGATTTGTTGTTCTATAGTATCTATAATTCCAGGAGGACATGCTTCTTCTCTGGCCAAATAATATCTTGCCTCTACCTCAATGTGCAGTACTTTTTGACTGTGGTGATCTAAAAAGCTAGTGTATTAGAAAGTTCACAGAAGAGCAGCTCGCAAGCCACATAGTGTGGTGTTATAGAAGATCCATCTATCTTACAGGTCCCCTCATTCACTCCCTTCTTGCATGGCTGGATTTGCGGCGCTTCTGTAAATGTGTTGTTTCTTTAAGCACAATTTACTGGCCAGATGCCTGTGTCATAAAACCGCTAGCACCACCACCACTTCTGGTACTAATTAGCACCCTGTTTGGCAGTTCCAGTCCGGTGGTGAGGACTTGAGTGGTTATAAATACTGTGATACCTTTTCACCTGTGAAAGTAACTCTGCTTAAGACAAAGAAAAAAAGCACAGCAGGCGGGAAGCCGGCATTACTGCCACCTGAGCTGCTCCTTTCTCTGGACAATTTCAAGCTTTAACATCTGTTCGGAACAGTACATTTATTAAACTAAATAGCAAAATACACTCATCTGTATATAATAGTCCTCCCAGGGGATAGAGAATGGGATTTCCCCTCTTTAAAGAAAGTGAGACGTGGTTGACAGAGTCTTGTTTCTGTTCAATGTCAAGAGAAGCAGCCGGCGAAATGGGAAGGGGATTTATTAGGAAATATATTTCCCCCTTCTTTGACCGTGGTGTGACTGTTGCTAAGGATATGCTTATGTGTATTCTCTTTCAATTTTTAATTACTGTGCTTAATTGTTGGCAGGTGGGTAAGAGTTATGTTACACGTAATGTTTAATTGTTTATCCTTTGCTCTTTGTTAGAAATTGAATGCATTTTGCAATGCATTAGTTTGAAAATGAGGCTCAAGAGGTCTGTTGTGGTAATGTGTTCTTTTCCCTGCTAGAGGACAAAATAAACTCCGATTATAAAGTTCTAATCCTTGCAAGGTCAAAAACTTTCTTCAAAGTAGAAATCATATGACTGCCAATGAATATATAGGTCACCCACTTAAGGTTCTTAATAAAAGTAAAAAGTTGCAGGGAAATGAAGCCACTTTTTTTAGGTGGACATAAAAGTCTATTCTGAACCCAACACAGAGGACATCGATAAATATTCTAACCTTACTTTTCTTTTATTATTCTTCTCACATGGTAAACTTACTCTAATCTTTTTTTCTCACTTCTCCCCTCTTATCTCCTTGGCTCCTAAAGAGTTCATCTAGATTCTGAACAAACTTTCCAAGGATATATACACACACACACACACACACATATATACATATATACACACATATATAACATAATTATATGAGGGTAAGTAAAAATACTGATATAAAGTGGAAACCTTTATTAAATGATTTTCTCCCATGCCCTAATGCCTGAATTCTTCATACACCTTACCCTGCAGTTCAGAAGAGATGGTTTAGAGTTTAAGACAGCGAAAGAATGGTTTAAAGAATGGTAAAATCTGAAAGGCTTCAGCAGAATGAAGCTGAACTGGTTATAGATGCATCATGGAATTATAGGGAAGGATGGAATCCCCGGTAAGAAATGGGATTTCTCCTAGAGGTGTTGGAATTAACACTTAAATAGCAAGCAATCAAGATAAAACTCAAACTTATTTTACTTTTGCTGAGTAAAAAGAGAAATATATGGGAGATATGTCTATGAAAACTAAGAAAGAATATACTTGTTGAACACTGGCAAAAAAAAAAAAAACATGTTCCAACAATGTCGGTGAGATATTTGAAATCAGGAAAGACAAAATAAGAGATTTAATACTTATTGGTCTTGTATCTGCATGAATAATAGATTTTCAAAATTTCATACATCAACAGATATACAGAGTTAGTACTATGTTACCACTATTTGACTGTATGGACATTTATGACACATACGTAAAGACTGACTGATTTGTCCAGTACTAATGAAAAATGGGAGCTTGACCTTTTGTTCAAACACACCTGTGGTGTGAAATGCAACAAAAATACCAAGGGATATAAATTACCACTTTGAATTAGACATACTTCCATTTGGCCAAGTTAAACAAGAAGTACTATATTTCACTTGAAAGAGCTTTCAGCTATGAGTTTTATTAACCCAAAATTTGCTTGCAGTTAACCTGATTGTATTTGGCATTTTGATTGGTAAATTAGTGGAAAATGGAATTTTGTATAATATATTTAGGACTTCCTTTGACTAGCACTATTTAAAATATTTTATTGTGTCTTGGTGGGAATGTACAGAACAACAGATTTCTATCCAACAATTTCTACACATACTGTTCAGCTACATTGGCTGCACTTTGGCCTTCGTAACATTTCACTATTTCTATTCTAGTTTTTCCACTCATTTTATACTAACTTCATAGCCTTTCCCTGCACCCCCCCCCCACAGCTGGCTCAATCTATGTTTTTCAAGTATTTGCTGGGCATATGCTTTCATAGATTGCTTGTTTCTTTTAATAAAGCACAATACTCAGGAGTGATGCTTAATACTTTATAAGCTAGCCTATTTAGCTAAAAGGTGACTGGAGAAGACTGTGTTAATTCAAGTCTTAAAGAATATTTTAGGGCAATATTCCTGGGATTTCTCCTATCTCTATAGATCTAGGAAGACCAGATCAGGGGCTCTTAAGCTTCCTAATGCCGCATCCTTTAGTACAGCTACTCAGATTGCAGTGACCCCCAACCATAAAATTATCTTTGTTGCTATTTCATAACTGCAATTTTGCTACTGTTATGAATCAGGTGACCCCTGTAAAAGGGGTTGTGAACCACTGATCTAGATGATTTTGAAAATGAAAAGTTCTGTTCCACATTTCCCCCATCTCATCCCCACCTCCACTGCATCAGGATCCATGAACTGTGGTACTTCTCAGCACAACATCTTCAGGGCTCAAGGTTGCTGTTGTTCTTGGTAATGCTAGGTGTCATTGAGTTGGCTCTGAACCAGAGTGATTCTAAAATACAGCAGGGTTTTTGCACAATCCTCCTCACAATTGTTCCTATGCCTTAGCCCACTGATGCAGCCATTGTGCTCAGGGCTTCCATCTTTTTCTCCTCCCATCCACTTTGCCAAACATGATGTCCTTCTTGAAGGATTGGTCTTTCCTGACAATATGTCTAAAGTATGTGGAATGAAGTGTTGCCATTCTTGCCTGTCCAAAGCATTCTGGCGTTACTTCTTCCTAGACAGATAGGTTAATTTGTTTAGCAGTCCATGCTGCATTCAATATTCACCTCAATCACCAAAATTTGAATGCATCCATTCTTCTGTAGTCTTCCTTACTCAATGTCCAATTTTCACATGGGTCTAAGGCAATGGAGAATGTCATGCCTTGGTTCAGGAGCATTTTAGTCCCCAATGTGCTTGCTTTTCAGTACCTCAAGGAGATAGATATTTGCAGCAGATTTACCTAATGCAATGCATCTTTTGACCTCTTGACCATTGCTTCTATGAGCCTTGGTTGTGGGTCCAAGCAAGAGAAAGTCTTCAAGAGCTTCAACCCTTCTCCATTTATCATGATGCTACCTATTGGTCCACCTGTGAGGATTTTTATATTCCTTACATGAAATCGTAATCCAAATTAAAGGCTACAAGCCTTGTTATAAAATTTCCATTATTTTCAAGATTATCCATGGCTTATTATGGTCCACATAGTCAAATGTCTTTGTATAATCAATGAGGCACAAGTAAACACCTTTTGAATGTTCTCTGTTTTCAATCAAGAACTGTTATCAGCAGTAACATGCCTTGTTCCATGTACTCTGCTGAAGCCAGCATCAACAATTAACTACATGTCAATGTACTGTTGGATGCTATTAAGCAAACTGTTACTTGTGTTTGATATCAGTGATCTCAAGATAGAGGAAATTATAGTTAATAAAGATAATTTGGTGGTAAAAAAGATAATTTGCCTTCGGCTGATTCCCTCTAGACTTTTTTTGGTTTTCTTTAATCTCTTTGGGGAAACTTAATACTAGTATTTTGATGTCTTTGCCAGTTTTTTTTTTTTCAGAGACTTCTATTCCCTTTACTGGGTAAACTTTTATAAGGGTTGCCTGACCCCAAACATGGTATTCTCCATTGCATTATATGCATGTGAAAGTTGAATAAGGAAGCCCATATAAGTATTGATGCATTTGAATTGTGAATCTGGAGAGGAATATTAGAATTATTAGGGGCTGTTGAAAGGTAAACCTATCTGGATTGTAAGAAGTAAAGTCAGAGTGCTCTTTAGAGGTAAGAATGACAGGACTTTGTCCTACATAATTTGGACATATTGTCAGGAAAGACCAGTCCCTGGAGAAGGACATCATTTTGGTAAAGTGGAGGGGTGGTGAATAAGATGAATTGACCCAATGGCTGCATCAGTGGGCTAAGGCATAAAAAAATGGAAAGGATGATGCTGTCCCCTGCAGCATTTGTCCTGTCATACACAGGGTCACTATGGGTAGGAGCTGACTAGATGGTTCCAAACAATAGCAACAATTGACATTAAACACTTATTGTGTTTACCTAAAATATTTTACTGTATGTTTCTTAAACTTTTTTGTATTCTTTTGACATGTTGAAAACTTAGTTTTTTCCTTTTTTCTCATCGTTATTCCCCTTCCTCTGTATTATTTTAATTGTTGTTATTTTGTGTTATTGGCCATTTTTAACTTTAGTACTATAATTTGACCTCTTTCTGGTGGGTACACTGACTCACATATGCAGGTGCTATGTTTTTAGGGACAGATGTCTTCCCTTTGAGAACTGAGTGCAGGAACCAGAGCAGCTCCCTTCCCCACTGTGAGAGTGAAAGATGGTTGATGAGGTCTTCTCCAAAACGGTTGAGGGACAGTGTAGTTCCTTTTTGTTGGAGTGAGCAGTTAGTGGTGATCCCAGAGAGGAGAGAGGGTCATCTTGGTAATCACAGAGAAACAGTCTGATTCAGATAGGAAAGGTAAGTTCTTCATGCAGACATGGCTTCACAACACAGGAGGAGGACAAGGGCCCTCCCCACATTTATGGAAATTTTGTCGAAAAGGCAGGGTGAAGGAAGGGTCGAAAAGGCATGGCAGGAGGCACAGATGGGTCAACTGGTGCCTAGGAAGGGGGCGATATTGGCCACATTATCAGGGTGGGGGGCGCAGGGTCTGAGCACAGGTTCTCTGAAGACATCTGTGACCAGTAGCGGCAGCTGGACAGATGCAAAGCCTGCGTCAACTGGTGAAGGCAGTTAATGACGGCTCAGCGGGAACCCCTACTGATTCCTCCACATGTTTAGGATTTTAACAGTTGTCTTCCATTAAAATAGACAACTGCTACTAGTTCTTGCCCTATCTTAATTAATTTCCACTATTTTAGTCCTCTAGTTTTTAATATCCTTTGCAATGGCTACACAGAACTCAGACAAAATTCATGATTGAAGGGTTTGTTAAGGGAAATAACAAATTTTAATACCAGGGAAAAATGCTCAGAGTTGTTATTCATAAGGACATATTACAAAGTTTTGAAAAGTCTGCTAATAAATGCCCAGCAGGTATACCACTCTGCTGCAAACCTCAATTCAAAGTCATTCACATCAAACTCCTAGAATGGCAAGCCAAGCTACCCAAGTTAAGGGCCCGGAGGAGCCCCACCCCAGGAAGCCTCAGATCAAAGACACCGAACTCCACTGCCATGGGTGAGCAAGTCCAGTTTCCATATTCAAATGCCCAGAGGTCCTCCCTTCTGTACAGAAGCACTCATCTTTACTGCTCAGTGGGTTGAGAAGTCCACTACCCGGTTCCCTGCTCTACCCCCCTGTCCTCTTGCTGCTCCTTTGATAGCTTAACTGTCCTTTGGATCCAGGAAATTCGCTGCACAGAGATCTTGGGTCCACAGGACATGCTATGCTTCTGGTTCTTACGCTTAATGAGGTTTCTCCTCCTGCTTTTGAGAGGGCTCCTTTTATACACAGCATGGAATCCTAGTCATGGTTACTTATAGTGTATCTGATCAGTAGCTTCCCCTACTTCTCACTAGACCCATACATGAAAGGCTTGCTGGGAGTCCAGATGATGACAAAGGGAGCCACCTTAAATAATTCACTGTCCCTGTACTTCTGAACATCCTCCTTTTTCTATGTTCACCAGGGACATTTGAGCTCACAACTCTTGTACCTTCCCTTTGGCCTTTGCTTAATGTGTAGTCCTTGTCTTATCTCTCTCCTGTACAGTGGAGCAATTCAGCCTGCCTAACTTTGTGCCCTTGACACTTCCCTATGTTTTCCTACTTTTAGGTTATGTTGTTCCCACTCTTTCTCTTGTAAGCCTGTTAGAACCTGGTATATGACAACCAAAGTTCATGGGTTTCCAGGTTTGTTTACACAGTATCTCTATTTCTGACTATGCTTCTGTGATGGTACTTCCTAAGCTCTTGTACCAGGGAAGTTTCTTTTTAATTGTTTGTCTATCTATCATCTATCAATATTCTATTTCACTCATTTTATTAGGGGCTCTTCTAGCTCTTATAACAGTTCACATAGCCATTGTGTTAAACATATTTGTACATATGTTGCCATCATCCTTTTCAAGATATTTTCTTTCTGCTTGCTATCAGCTCCTCAATTTTTCCTCCTTCCCCCATCCTTCCATCCCCAGGAACCCTTGATAAATTATAAAGTATTAATAGTTTCATATCTTCTTGCTCTTGTCTGGAAATGGATGTGCTTCACTGGGTGGGCACGCAGTGTGTGGGAAGTAAGAAAACATACCCTCCTGTCAGAGATTCTCCATCCTGTTCTCCAGGTTGTGTTTGATATTCAGGGATCCACGGTCATTATTTGAGTCTGTTTTACTTCATTTCTCAAGTGTTTGCTGCAGAATGATTATATGGTGCAGCTAAGACACAATTTTTACAGAAAATCCCACAATGATACATTTGTATTTTACAAAGCTCCTTTGTTTACCTTGAAGTGATAGAAGCTCGCTCAGCATTTGCCTTCATATCTTTAGAGAACATATTCATATTGAGTTTCAGTGTTAGTCATCACTTATAAATTGTTTGTAATTTTAGAGGATTAGATGGTTTACTTCTACTTTTCCTACTACGCATGTTATTTTTCCTTACCCTAACCCCTAAGATGTTACAGTTTACATTTTTCTAAGTCGATTGTATTAGAAAGTTAGCAACACTTGTCCATCCATTTATCATAGTGTAGTGGTCTCTCTGTTACTTTGATACTGAAAGCAAAATCACCGGAAGGTTTCAATAAAGCTTCCAGACTAAAAACAGACTGCAAAAATGAATGGGCTGTTCATTTTGAAACATTGTCGTCTTTTCAAAATATAGCCAATAGAAGTTGAACCTCAGTATCAGTAGCTGAGCCTCTCATATTGATATTCTAGGTGATAGTGAACTGAAATGCACTGGTATTTGCTGTTTCAATCAGAAAAATCATAGGACTTACTATGCTAGGAACGACATAGCAGAAATGGCCATTGCATTCATAATTAAAACAGACATTTCAAGATAGAGTTTGTGCAAAGCTATCTGTGCCTTCCTGCACAGTGGGAAATTCAACAAATATAGCTGCAATAGCAAAATCATGACTGGGAATGAGCAGGCAGAACTCCTGGAGAACTTGAAAGATACAAAATTGTTAGTGGGCAACCCAGAAGAACAGGCGCAATGGTAGAACTGGGCCCTGTCAGGTGGACATAACTTTCATACTTTATCTGTATAACTAAGTTCACAGAAGAGAGCAAGTTCACCGAAACAGACTAGGCAAGGATTTCTAGTGGAGACATGGCTGTTAGGAAGGAGGTTAGGGCATGGGTGCATTTGGGAATGAGGCAGATTATGGGGTATTTTATTGCTTTGGGTTTTGCTTTGCTTTGCAAAAGTTAACATTTCCTATTAAGATTTTTGTGACATAACTGTTATTCAAATTTACACATTAATGACAACTAGCCAGGAAATAGTTTATGAATTCTGCAATGCTTTCTGTGAAAAATTGATTAATTATACAGACACAAGGCATAGATAATTATTGGGGATTGGAATGTAGAAGTTGGAAATAAAGTAAAAGAACACTAATTGGAAAATATAGACTCAGTGATAGATATGAAGTCAGAGATTGCATGATAGAATTTTGCAAGACCGACAACTTCCAAAATGCAAATGCATTTTTTTTAAAAACAAAAGAGATGACTATATATGGCGTGTACTCAAGGCTAGATCACATGCTAGGACACCAAGTAGAACCCGAGTAAATTCAAGCACACAGAGATTACATAGACATCTTTCTCTGATCACTGTGCCATAAGGCTGGAAATCAACACAAGCACAACAAAGAAAACAGGGGCAAGCAATTGGAGGATGAATAACTTTCTGTTGGAAAAGGAGTGAGTATTGACCCACACCAGAGATAAAATTAGGAAGTTTCTAGAATCCAATGAGAATGAAAATACGACATACCCAAACCTTTGAAACACAGCAAAGTCATTTATCAGAGAAAGGTTGATAACAATACATGTGTAGCACGTGGAAAAGTAAGAGAGACTTGTGGTCGACATGCAGGCACAAAACACACCCATTAGATCAGAGTCAACAGAACAATCTTACTGAGAGCAAAAGGAAAGAAATGATAAAGATCAGAACTGAAAAACAGGAGAGGGAAAACAAGAAAATGATGGAAAAAATAAACCAGCTAAAAGATGGTTGTTTGAAAAGATTAATTGAATTGATAGACCACTGGCAAACCTAACCAAAGAAAGGAAGGAATAAATTTCAATAGCTAGGATTAGGGATGAAACAGAGGGTATTACAACAGACAGGGCAATGAAGTCAAAAGGATAATTAATCTAACAAATCCAGCAACTTAAAAGAAATGGAAAAATATTTGAAAAAGCAATCCCTTGCACAGAGAAAAAGCTACTGCATACAAACATTCCTAGAGTGAGGTCCAGGTAATATGGCAGGGACCAGATCAAATCCAGGGATATATTTGGTAGCCAACTCAAAAGGAGGAGGAAGAGAATTGGGGGGGGGTTGAGAAAAAGAAATGGGTAACTCCCCCAAGGGGAGGGTATTGCTTATAGCCCCACTGGGAAAGAGGGGCCAAACTTCAACCTGGGACTCCAACATGCGAATGCAACATACTGGCATGAAGTAGGGAACCAACAATGTGGACAACTGCCCCTCCCTCCCCTGAAGAATTTACTTCAGAGAACAGTTCTGAATCTACAGTTCAGGGAGAGAGACATGTCTGAACAGAGTGACCTCAACAAATGGAAGAATATCCCATGGTTATGGATATATTGGATATATTGGTTATGGATATATATGGAAAGATTTAATATATTAAAACGGTCAGTTCTGTCCAAGGCACTATATAAGTTTAATGCTATCCCATTACTAATTCCATCATCATTCTTCAAAATAATTTGAAAAATGGATTACCAAAATCATATGGAGAGGGAAGAAGCCCAGAATTAGCAAAGAACTCTTCAAGAAGAAGGGCAAAGCAGGAAGTCTTGCTCTACCTGACTTTAGCATGCACTATACAGCTACAGTAGTCAAAACAGTGTGATACCGGTATAGCAGCAGATATTCAGACCAACGGAAGAGAGCTGAAAATCCAGAAATAAAAACATCAGCATACAGGCAATTGCTTTTTGATAAGAGTCCTCAAAATATCAAATGGGAAGTGAATGCCCTCTTCAATAAGTGGTGTGTGTGTGTGTGGGAAGCTTATTGACCTGCAGAAAAATAAAGCAAGACCCTTACCTCACTCCATGCACAAGAATAAATTCTAGCAGTGATGCACCCCCCAAAAACACGAAAACAAAAATCAAAATAAACAAACAAACAAAATTCTAGGTGGATCATAGACCAAGAGGTAAAACCCAAATAGTTAACACCATTAATGAGGGAATTGGGACAAACCTGAGAACCTTGGCCAAGGGAATACATAGGATATCAGAAATAGGGAAGGATACAATATAGAGGAGTCACAAATTGATGGTAGGATATACTGAAGATAAGTTACCTGGGTATCGAAAGAATTCACCAAGAGAGTAATAAGAGAGCCCATGAACTGAGTAATCATCTTTAGCAATGACATAGCACACAAATGCTGTATTAAATCTACAATACTTTGCAAGCCTACAATAAGAAAAATCGAACTGCCCAGTGAAGAGGTGGACAAAGAATCTGAACAGAAGTTTCACAGGGGTAAAAATCCAAATGGCCAATAAACATATGAGAAAATGCAGCTGATCATTAGCCATAAGAGAAATGCAAATTAAAACAACTATGAGATATAACGTAACACCCTCAAAGATAGCCCAATTCAAAAATCAGAAAGTAATGAGTATTGGAGAGACTGTGGTGAGATAGGAACTCTCCGCCACTGATGGTGAACCTGTAGGTGTGTACAGCCGTTATGGAAATTGATTTTGAGATATCTAAAACAGAAGAACTGCCATGTGGCCCAGCATATGGGCATATCCCCAGGAGAGAAAAGAAGCAAACCAAAGCCAGCCATCTT
>PVJH01001634.1:166733-199680 GCA_004026705.1 Nesogale talazaci | reverse complement strand
CCCTGTACAAAACCAATTACAAAAACCTTTTAATATGATATGAACACATTACTTCAGTTGGACACATAGCCTTTTAAAATCCATTCCCCAAGCCCAAAAATTAGACAA
Source organism: Nesogale talazaci (assembly GCA_004026705.1). Lineage (NCBI taxonomy): Eukaryota > Metazoa > Chordata > Mammalia > Afrosoricida > Tenrecidae > Nesogale > Nesogale talazaci. Next base: position 199,572 of record PVJH01001634.1, on the reverse strand, counting down.
TTAACCTTTAAAACATTTTAATTTAACAAAGTGATGGAGAAAAGTTGGTAGAAAATTAGTCAGTGTCTATACAGAAACATTCAAATATGATGACTAATGATATAGGTACATGTTAAGTTTGCTTCCATTGATCATTAAGAAACAGACAAGTCATGTCATAGAAATAAAAAAATATACCCCAAGGTCTCCATGACTGTACTGTATTTGTTATCTATAGAACTACTTTTAAAATAATAGGCATGGTTTCTAGTGTGAATAACTTGTCTCCAGGGTAACATCCTTCCCAAAGGGCATAACATTTCTCTTGAAAAATAAAGTGTTCTCCTAATCATTAAAAGTTAGTCATCCGTAATAAGTCAGGCTTATTATTTTCCAAGTGATGTGTAAGACTCTGCTGTGCTATGTTCTGTGGAGAATGAAGAAATGTGGATATTTGATAAAGGATTAGATACTAATAGGCATAGACCAAGGCTGTATAACAATCTAGAATTTTATCAGGACCCACGTCCAAACACAGAACTGTTGGGGGGTGGGGGAAGGACTACTGTAAAAATTCCTGAAAACAGGACACAATCTCAGTCAGATCAGGAATTATGGTCACAGAGAAAATGATGAGTGACTCTCACAATACACTTCCCTCTCAGTTTCAATGAAAAGGGTTTAGGTTTTTCAGAAGACATGAGTCAGAAGTAGCTCAATGGCGGTAGGGTTTGGTGTTCTGTTTCTCCCTACCAGTGATGCTCTAAGTGATCGCCACTGATTCCCGAACCTAAACCCAAACCCAAACCCACTGGCAATGAGTCAGTTCTGATCGTGGCAACCTTATGTGGAGCTGACAGCTTCGTCTTTCCCCCAAGAAGCACCTGGTGGGTTTTAACTGCTGTCCTTTGCTTAATGACGTCTAATGCTCAAGCCAAAGTACTACCAGTGTTCCCTAATCCCCTAATAGACTCTCCGGTGGAGAAACACTGTCATTAAGTTTGGTCATGCTCCATATTCCATCCCAATGCTTAAGATCCATCACCATGTCAAAAATCCCTCACCACTTTGCACCTTTGGTTAGTACAGTTATTTCTAAAACATTTGTGAGCACAGAAGTTTTGAGAAAAAAAATATGATCTTACACCCTCCCTGACTCTGATTCACAAAGTATTTTTCCACTTTCAAATCAGAAGAATCCTTTTAAGGTACAAATCAGATCATGTTGCTTTCGTCAAAAATGTCCAGGGTTCCACATGAAAACTACTGTCCTGGCCAAGGTACACAAAGTCCTATATGATCTGACCTCACATTTCTCATCAGTATCTGCCTCCCCTATGGCTCCTTGGAAGTGATAAACACAATCCTGTTTCTGGAACGTACTAAATAATCTTTTGCTCAGGGACTTTTCCCTCTCTGATTATTTCCCTAGATTACACCTTGCCAGATATTTCTATTCCTTTCTCACTCACCCCGTTCTGATCTTTTCTTTGCTACAATAGCCCTTTCATATTTTACTTGTCCTTCTTACCTAAAAAGAAAGAAAAAGGTCCATTCTTTACCTTGTCTTATTTTTCTTCAGAATAGTATTCAGCCCATGATACTGTACAACAACATATTTACTTGTTTATCTTCTCCTTTACCAGAATATAAATTCTATGAGCACAGATTTTTTCTATTTCACTTGCTTCTATCCTCAATATCTATTTCTTAGCACATGCACATACATACTCACTGCCAGTGAATCTCTTCCCACTTATTGCAAGCCTAGAGGACAGGGTAGACCTGCATCTGTGAGTTTTCAAGACTATAACCTTTTTTTTGGGGGGGGGGGGGGGGGAGGAGTATCACTGCCCCCTGATGGGAGTAGGAGACCCAACCTTGCTCCTGGAGAGCTGATGCTGGATTTGAACTGCCAAACCTGGGGTCAAAATCCCACACACAACCACTACGCCACCGAGGCTCAGTCCAAGACTATAATTTTTTACAGAAGTAGAAAACCCTCATCTTTATCCCACAGCGTGGATGGCAGTTTTGATCTTCCAACTTTGTGATTAGCAGACCAACTTGAAACCACTACAACACCAGGGTTCTTTTTTTTATAATACGTGGCAGTGGTCAAATAAACGAATACTGAACAAATGGATGCACGCCACAAACACTAGCATCCCAATACATGGAGAAATATTGTGCTTACTCACACCACAACTGACTGCTTAAAAAAACACCTGATAGAGGGCTGAACCCTGGTGGCTTAAGTGGTTGAGTGTGGAACGGCGGTCGCGCCAGTTTGGCAGTTCAAATCCAGCGATGGCTCTCAGGAGCAGCACTGGGTAGCTCCCACGACCACCAGAGAGCAGTGATACCCCCCCCCAAAAAAAAAAACACCAGATAGCTTTGATTCATTTAAACAATCAGCTTAATACAAGCAAGCAGAAATCATAAATCTATAAAACCAGGCATTTGGTTGATAAAACACATTTTAAAATTTCATATACATTTATGTGACCAAACATGTGTGTACAATGTTCTAATTCTTTAAGGGAACTGTCTCATCTATTTTCTGAAAAAAAATTTGCTCACACAACTGACCTAAAGTTCTATAAATTACAACCTGGCTTGTTCCCCACTGGAGAATATTAAATGATTCCATGACCTTGACTGAGGAAAAATGTAAAGTGTTTCACTGGCAATCCAACTCCATTAAATTGGTAAAATGTTGAATTTTGTTACTTTGCAATTCTAGAGGTATAGTATCAAAAACTCAGTAGTTCAATTTCAATCATAAAAATCATGATCAATCTCTGACTGTGAACTCAGAGTTCATCTATTATAATCTTTCAGAAATCAGAGTAATTACATAAGGATCCATCTTTGAATATGTCACAAAGTACGAACAGTTTTGTTCATAACCATCATCAACATCATTTGAAATCATCCCCCTACTTTCAAGAGTCACTCACCATCACTGAAGAATTATTTTGTTAAAAGAAAAAACTTAAAAGTCAGCATTGAAAATTACAGTTAAATTTCTCCTCTAGAAAGCTGTCATTGCTAACTGCCACTGAAATTGAAAAATCATAACCATGATATCTTCCATTTTTCCTTAGCAGTGTGGAAGGTGCTTTCTCAAAGATAAGTTTAGGAAATCTTGATGAAGACTCTCACTGTCATAATGACATAAACTGTAAGGAACGTAGAGGAAAGGAAAAGCATCAGCAGAAGCTGAGGTGTGCCTGAGCAGTGTCTCATGCTGACTGAAGCCTTGTCTGCTGAGGAACAGAAAACAGCAGAAGAAATAGAATGAAACAGGAGGATGCTTACTTGGGAATTTGAACTAAAGAAAATGACTGTAAAATAACAATTGTCCAGACTCTGATTTAAACATTTTTATTCATTAATCCCCACAATAAATCTCTGAAGTAGGAACTTCTTTAACTCCTGTTCTATAGAGGAGGAAACTGAGGCAGAAAGGTCAAGTCACTTGTCTAGGATCACCCAGCTATTAAGTCAATTCTGAGAATCCAGAGTAAGTCCAGGCTATATGGTTTAGAAGGTAGACCAAACACATTACACAGAGAACCTATGAAAACGCAACCAAACAACAAGCTATTAAACAAAAATAACACCTCAAGTTGGGATTAAAGTAAAAAGCAGATAATGAAACTGCCCGATAACCTCACTTCCAATTACTATTTGTTGTTGTTGTTGTTTTAAAGACCATTATATTGGGACTTCTTACAACTCTTATAACAATCCATACATCAATTGAATCAAGCATATTTTTACATGTTTCCATCATTATTGCCTTAACATTTACCTTCTATTTGAGCCCTTGCTATCAGCTTCTCTTCCCCCCCTTCAAGCCCTCTCCCACCCTCATGACTTCTTGATAACTTATTATTATTTTCATACCTTACATCTACCAGTGCCCCCCCCATGTTTCCTTTTGTTTGTCTGGGGGGGAGCTTTATGTCATTTATTGTGATTGGTTACCCTTCCTCCTCTCTTCTCACCTTTCCCCTAAGCTCCTGGCATCAGTACTCCCATTCCTATTCCTGGATTCCAAGTGTTGTGAACTCATCTCTCTTTTTTAAAAAACAATAACTCTATTGGGGGCTCATATAACTCATTACAATTCATATATCCATCCATTTACGCCAAGCACATTTGTACATTTGTTGCCATCATCATTCTCAAAACATTTTCTTTCTACTTAAGCCCTTGGTATTGGCTCTTCATTTTCCCCCTCCCTCCCTACTCCCCTTCCCCGAACCCTTGATAATTTATAAATTATTATTATTTTGTCATATCTTATACCATCTGATGTCTCCCTTCACCCACTTCCCTGTTGTCCATACCCCAGGGAGGAAACTATATGTACAGGCTCTAGTCTAGCCTACAGTGGAAGGCAGGTCTGGAATCATGATACTGGGTGGGTAGGGGTGAGGAGTGAGGAAGCCTCAAGGAAACAGAGAAATTTTGTGTGTTTCATTGGCACCCTACTGCACCCTGACTAGCTCATCCCATCCCTGTGACCCTTCTGTGAGGAGATGTCCCATTAACTACAGATAAATTTTGGGTCTCTGCTCTAAACCACCACATTGTCAACAACAGGACTCTGTTTGTTTATTTTGGGTTTTATGATGCCTATTACCTGATCCTGTTGACACTTCGTGGTTACACAGGCTGGTGTGCTTCTTTCGTGTGGACTTGTTGCTTCTCTGCTAGATGGTTGCTTTTTTAACTTAACATCTTCAAGACCCCAGATGCTATATTTTTGATAACCAGGCACCATCCCTTTTCTATACCACATTTGCAATGTACCCATTTTATTTTCAGCAATCATGCTAAGACGGTGAGGATCACCGAATGCCAGATTGTTCGAATAAAGTGCTCTTGAGTTGTGACAGGGCTTGAGCAGAGACCCAGAGTCCATCTACTACCTCTGTGTGCTGCCATATAAATATATGTAGATAGGTCAATACCTCTATTTTTATGAATTCATGTCTTTACATATGTAAACACCTATGTCTATATCTCTATCCATACTTTATTTCCTAGATCTTTCCTCGGTTTCCTTTTACCTTCCTCCTGCCCCATTATCATGCTTGCCCTACTTTTGTCTCTTAGTAATTGCTCTCAGCTAGATTGTGGTTGCTCCAATACCCCTAGGATCTCTATATCCTCCTCATTGTTGATTGTAATTCCCTAGCTGTACCCCTATATATGGTGCTTCTTGCTCACCATCCCCTTTTCCCCCTACAGAATCCCCCCAAGTCTCTCCAGAACTGTCAGTATCATTGCTTTCTTCTGAAGCTTGCCTCCTATGCCTATATTATACAGGTAGGCAAAACCAACAACAATTAATATTTTATTTGAAGATTAAACCAGGAAATGCAGGCAAAAATAAAAATCAAGTCTTAAGGATTAAGCATAAATAAAGTCTATTATTTGTAAATTATAAGACATAAGACCCCAAGTAATTTATAGCCAATTCACTGGAAATACTGAAAGAAGTTAACAAGGTTGCTGCCTCTCAATAAGAGATAGGAAAATTAATTTAAGAGACACTTCTTGTTAAAAGAGTGACAAAATATCAAGAACATGCAACTACATCCAACAAAAAGATGTGAACAATATCTCAGGAAATTTATCGACTTCATTTAATGGCATTAGAGATTTACCAAGAAGAAGGAAAATACTAGCTAAATAAGAGGTATCCATATTCATGAAAAGAGTAGTGGATTCTAAGATGAATAAGGAAAAGTAAAGAGCCAATAAAGGGTCCAGCTCTATTAAATATTAAGGTTCATATTGCAGCCATTGTAGTCATGTCACAGTGCAGAGAGGAAAAGATGGCCAATGGAATATATCTGTTCAGGTCAAATATAGATATTGGACTTTTATGTATGACAGAGATGGCTACCTTGGGAAGGAAGAGAGAACTTTCAACAAATGCAGTTAGAGAACCAAGCTCTGCCATAGAAACAGATGACATTAAATCCTTTCTTACAACGTACCTCCAAATCAATCCCTGTGTCTCAAGACTTATATATCAAAACAAACATAACATTTGCTGTGCCGGTGACAATAGGTTTGTGTATGTGTGTAAAATAATTGTGTCTCTTTTGGATTCAGGTAAGGAAAGCATATCTTAAACAATACAAACATGTACTAGGTATATAGTAGCTTCCTTTTCTCAAAAGATACATACCTTAAATAAGAGTAATAAACCACTTACTTGTCTAGTTGAGAATATATACTTGTAACAGATAATTAGAGAACTAGTAATATATAAAGAAGGCTCAGAAATCAGTATGAAATGAGCAAATAAATCAATTTGCAGAAATCATGAAGAGTTATTATTCAGAAGAAAACATATATGCATGCAATATACACAAGGAAAGTTAAATTGAAAAAACCTCTTTAAAGTAACAAAGAGCAAAGTGTCACTTTGATGGCTAAGGTACAATTCACCAAAGCCATAGTATTTTTGATCACCTCATATGCATGTGAAAGGTGAACAAGAATAAGGAAGACAGGAGAACTGATGCATTTGAATTATGATGCTGAGGAAGATTACTGAATAGAGCATGGGCTTCCAGGGAAAAAAAATCTTCCTTGGAAAAAGTATAACCACACACTTCTTAATAGTGGAGCTGAAAAAACTCCATGTCTTATATCTCAGGCAAAATGTCAGTAAGACCAGTCTCAAGAGAAAAACATTATGCTTGGTAAAGTAGAGGAAGACAGAGTGTCTACAAGAGAGATTGACCCCCCCAGCTGAAACAATGGACTCAAATCTAACAGGGCGGGGCCGTGGTTTGTTCTACTGTTCACTGGACCATTGTAAGTTGGGAGCAACTCTCAAAGGTGCCTAACAATAACAACAACAATAATATTTGGTATAAGAAATGGATAATTGGAAATATAGAGAGATTGTTAGAAAATAGCCTTGCAAAAGGCAATCATAAAAATGGGTCATGAACCAAGGATCTAGTCCTCTGTCTCCAAGGCTCAATTAAAAATAAAACGTTCGGGGGCTGAGCCCGAACGAGTGGCGTGGTGGTTGAGTGCGGAACTGCAACCCCTTGGCTTGGCAGTTCAAATCCAGTGGCAGCTCTCCTGGAGCAAGGCTGCGTAGCTTCCAGGACCACCAGAGGGCAGTGATGCCCCCCCACCAAAAAAAAAGTAAAAGTTCCCTTAGAAAAGTACTAGGTATTTTGTTATATGACGGGTCACTGAGGCCCGAAGAAGAGAGAGCAAGAGTGTAGCCAAGACATCATAAACCCTGATCCTCACCACAGTGCTCCTAGAGGGGGGCAATAGGTACCCCTTCAAATCCCTGCTGACACCATCATGAATGTGGTTTAAAAAATTAAAGAAATAAAATGAAAGGGACATGAACCACAAGCAGCAAAAGCAAAAACAGAAGGTATCTTGCAATTAACTTGGAAAATTCTTGGGGCATAATGACTGGTTTTCAGGAAGACAGAGAGGGCAGCAAAGAATCTAAAGTGCCAACAAGAGAGAGCTCTAGCATGTGAGCAATACAGGAAATGAGAGGCTAGAAGTGATACGGGAGAAGCATAGAAACAAAGTTATTAGCAATCCCTGGACCCAAAGACATCGTGGTCAAAATATATGCTGCAACTATGTGCTATAAATGATCTTTGATACATTAAACATACAACCCCAGTCTTGGCTTGCATTACCCAGTCCTTTGATACTTAATTACATTCTGTATAAGTCACTGGAAACTGCCACCTTCCCCCACTCCGTATGCACATGCCAAAACCAAAGAGATTCTTTAACATTCCTATTTCCTCCAGTGCCTGCATCTTGAATTTCTGCTCATCTGAATTCTCAAACTCATTCACATCTGATGGCCCAAGCCTGATCTCTTCTTTCCTGTCTATAGCAACTCACAGAGCATCACTTTTCTATTTTTTCTACCCAGCAACTCTCATAAGACACGATGTGCTACTTTAGGACGACACCAATTTAAACTGTAATGGTAACCATTCTTTAAAAGTCCTTTGGCTACAATGCCATAAGCCATTCCTTGCTGTTGTCATTATAGTTAGGTGTCAGAGCGGATTCTGACTCACAGTGACCCTATGTACAGCAGAATAAAATAGTGCCCAGTCCTGTCCCATCGCCGTAATGGTTATGTCTCAGCCTTTTGTTAGAGTCACTTACCTTGCCTTAGGTCTTCAACTTTATTGCTGTCTGTTTACTTTACTGGGCATCATGTCCTCTTCCCGGGACTGATCTCTCCCAACATGTCCACAGTAGGTGAGACAAACTATTGCCATCTGTGACCTTGCTCCACAGGTTCTAGCCAGTGAATACTTTCATCCTCATTCTTCTATCAGTCTTCATTTCTATCCATCTGGTTTCTTCCTTGGTATAAACCCAATTCACACAAACTTCTTTCACAGAATATTTGAGCTATATTTTTCTTAATAAGAGCTATATGTTTTCTTAATATTTTTCTTAATAAGCTTATTTTTCTAATAAGCTTGAAAATAAGCTTATATTTACTTAATAAGGGCAGGGTGGTAGTTACACAATCGTGTGTCAATTTGAGGATTAAGAGTGTAGTGGTCGAGCCTCAGTGGCGTAGTGGTTGTGCGCGGGACTGCAGCCCACTGGGATGGAGGTTCAATTCCCGTTCACAGGAGCAAAATCTGGGTCTCCTACTCCCACCACCAGGGCAGATGCCTAAAAAAAAAAAAAAAAAAGAGTGTAGTGGTGGAATCTAGCCTGTCAATCAGGGGACAGGCAATTAGACTTCTGTGGTCCATGTAGTATAGCAGAGTTTCTACAGGATCCTTATCTAGTTTTACCTACATTAAAAAATGTATTGCTATCACCCACACTTTGTCCATATGGAAAAAAGACAATGATAAGTATGCAGATTGATAATGTACAAAACATCAATTAAAGTGACAGCTAAATTAGAAGGATAAGGTAGCTGGAGTGTATTAGGTGGGGTTGACTAGAGGAACAAATCCAGAGGTACTCATACATGTCTATGAGAGCGTTTGTGGTGGTTACATAATCGGTCAACCTGTGAAGGGGTGGAGTCTAGCCTGTCAATCAGGTCACAATCAATGAGACCTCTGGATGGGCACGGCCTTCTCCTGAGGATTCTGGGAACTCCTGTCTTCCTGCCTGGAGGTGGGACACATGTTCTCCCTGCAAGACGTTCCTGTTGACAAGATGGAGCCAAAGCTGGAGGATCTTCATGAAACCCTTGCCAGCCCTGAGACACTTTCACCTCCATGGGATCCACGAGACTTTCCACCCACGGACTGTGCTCTTCCTGCATTTGGCACCATTGCAGGTGTTGCATGAGTCTGAAGAGGAACTTAAAGACTGATATCAGACAGATGGGCTAATATTGCACTTGTGGACTTGATCTGAACTGGGCTGGGAGTTTTGCTTAATAGACAAATACTCCTTGTATAAAGTTCTTTCATATGCGTGCCTCTGGAATTGTTTCTCAAGTCAACCCAGGCTAACACAGATTAAGAGGTATATATACAATCCCAGCCCAGTCCAGTTCAATAAATCTGATACGAGTGATGATACTTGTCCATAAGCCCCTCTTCAGACTCATGCAGCTAAATGCCATGGTGCAGAATGCAGGAAGATACCAGACTGATAAGTGCAAAATTTGTGGATTTGAATGTGATGGCTACATCACAGGGTTCACGCAGGTCTCAGCAGAACTCACTAGGAAGATGAAGTCAGAGAGAGAGGGGAGGTGCCCAAGACCCTCCTTGTGAGAAGTCAAGCCCACAAGAAAGCACCATCAGCCTGTGACCTGATTGGCAGAATAGACTCCACCCCCTACACTTTGATACCTGAATTTGGCACGAAATTATGTAACTATCACATGGACTAAATAGATTAAATAAATGGATAGATAGGTAGATAATCATTAGGCATACAGAAGATAAGATAAGATAATATATAGGTAGATAGACTGGACAATTTTGCCCTTACAATTCTTGTCTCTTCCTTTGACTGAAGACTTCATGTTTGTTTGTATTTCAGTAACATATCCTTCATCAATTATTTGCACTCCTCATAAGTGTTTTATAAAGGAGTATAGGTAGATCTATCACTTAAATGAACTGTCATAATTTGGCAATTAGTAACGTAAAATATTGATTGGGACACATTTATATAAAAATATTATTTATTGCTTATCTAAAATTCAGATGCAATTGGAATTCTATCCTTTCATTTTCACAAGCTGTCAACTCTACCAGTAATTCAAGCCCAGACTACTTAACACATGGACAAAATCTGCTTGTATCCTGCTATCCATTTGTTTTTCCCTAAAGCAATTTCCATCAATTTTGCTTTATATTTCTTGCCTAGGTATAATCGTGCCTCTGATTTTTAGCTGCTTAACTATTTCTCCAATATTTTACTTCTATCCACTAGTGTTTATATATATGATTTCATCCAATATTTTCCTATTATTTTTAATGAAGAATCTTGATTGAAATATTTTGTCAGTGACTGTAGTAGCTACTGCTTATAAAACAGGAATATTTACATAAAATTTCTAGCATTCCAACTTCTCTCCAAACTGGCAATATGGGGCTGCATTTCAATGTGGTACAATTGGCTAGGTTAGAGTAATTGCCCCCTCTTTGGACAGAGCGTTCACTTACTTATTTATATTATCTGCCAAGCCCTGAAGGCATTGAGTATGTGATCTGATCCTGCAAGCTCTCTGGTTATTACTGCTTTCCTGATTCAGCTCAGTTTAACTCAGTAAATCTTTTTCTAGAGCAGTTAGCAAAGGAAAACAAAATAAGGTATGGTCCACACCATCAAAGAATCTCTGTTTATTATGGGAGGCCAACAATTTAAACGATAACCTTATGCATAACAGGGCAAACAAAAGTAGCTCTGGGGCTGAGCCCCGGCGGTGTAGTGGTTGAGTGCACGACTGTGGCCCACTGACTTGGTGGTTCAAATCCAGCATCAGCTCTCCAGGAGCAAGGCTGGACCTCCCACTTGCACCAGAGGGCAGTGATGCAAAAAAAAAAAATAGCTCTGGTGGTTCAGTGGTTAAACATTTGACAGCTAACCCTAAGGTCTGAATTTCAAACTCATCACCCACTCTAAGAAAAAGAAATATTTTTTTCATAAAAATAACAACCTTGGCAACCGTAAAGACCAGTTCTACTCCATCCTAGAGGGTACCTGTGATGGTTAGATACTAGATACTCCTGGCTAAGGATAGCTGTGGAACCCAATCTATCCATCAGGTCACGGTCTGATGACACCTCTTTGGCATATGGCCTTTGGGTTTAGTTTGGTGTGGTGAATGAAATGATGATAGCTAAAGGCTGACAACTGGTAAGAAACATGTCCCTCCACTTCAAGTTTCAAGAAAGATTTCTGAGAAGGCAGGTGTCACACTAATCTTTGGATGATAAGAGAGAAAATAGTTAATGGTAAGGTTGAACACAAGAATAAAGGCATCAATTAGCACATGGTATATGTGGAAGTCTGTTATATCTCCCTAACGCATCTTGATTTCTGTTGTCACATCTCTATTTTATCTCTTAGTAATCTCTGGCTGGAGTTCCTGGGTGGGAAGAACAACTTATGTGCTCAATGGAGTTCACACCAAGATCCTTCAGATAAGGTCTGCCAATCTACTTTGGAAAAGTTAACTACTGAAAATTATGTGGGGCACAGTTCTCCTCTTACACATTAGGGAATTCTAATTCTACTGAAGCACAACTGTTTGGTTCTGTTCATCTTTGACTATTGTTGCCTCAACTTTACTAGGGATCTCTATTTTGACCCTCTGGGGAGACAGATGGTACTTTTTTTGTAAAGAGCTACTCTCAGAAACTCACAGGGACAGTTCTCCCAGATCCTGCAGAGTTGCATGCTGTGGGCAATGACGCAGTGGCAGTGAGGTTGGTTTTGGTTATAGTTATTCATTACACCTTGGCACACTCCAGGAGGTGATAGCTTTGTTGTACCCATGTCACTTTCTTATTCTACCCCTGCAGTAATGGAAGCCTCCAACATGATGTCATCCGCCTGTCCAAAGTCTTCAGGTGCTCATCCATTTAACTATATGTCTCTTCAAAATCAAATGAGTCTAGGTTTCTCTCCTGATGGACAACTAATCTCTTTACTAACACTACACATCTGCAACAGTTCATTTAATGGAACAGGTTCAGCATAATAATGGAACTATAAAATTAGTTTCATTAGTTCCTAGACTCAGAATTCCTCTACAAAGAGTAGAGTTTCTGGGTGGTGTCACAGCAGGGCCATGGGGCAATCATAGTAGAATCAATGGCGACAGATTGTTTGAGTTTCGGTTTTTCTTTTTTAATTCTTAACACAAATCACAAGGAAAGAGTTTTGTCTTGTTCCCTGATAGAGAATCATGTTGAGAATAGCATCTGACACTTAGGTAGCCTTAACCAGTGCCCATTTGATGTATAAACATTTTGTGTATTTAGTACGTTTTATAGCATTATTTGCACAAAACTTCAAAAATGCAAGTAATCTTTATCTTTATCAAACAGATAAGATCAGTATGACTTAATGGTTGAAATACTGACTATTCTTCTTTTGGCTATTTTAAAAAGAATTTGGTGTTTACTTCATATTTCCTTTAGAAAATGTTGTCAGTTTCAGCCAAGTTGTCCCTCAATGTTATTACACAGTACAGGTTGCAAGTAACTGCTACAGGAAAGGACCTCTGTTTCCACGATAAGATTTATCAAATGATCATTTTGCATTACTTACTTCTGTCATTTATAAGTTATATCAAGGAGAGAATCAAAAGGCATCTTAACAAGTTACAGGGAATTACCTGCTCGTGTTGCTGCATGCTGACTTAGATCCAGTGCTTGTTCAGACGCAAAGAGGGTGGAGATAGCGGGGGCACTTGCCGCCCACACAAATCCAAGGAAAGACCAGTTGATGAATGGCATGACATTCCAAGTATTAAAAGTGCTTGGCTGATACAGGTAGACAATGTGAAGGAGAATTGCAGCCAACAATGTTTATTCATCTTCAAGTGGAGGCAAAGGAGGCCACTTGGAAATCGCATTTGCGCACTCATCATCCTAGATTTCTCTCAATCTTGTTCTCAAACAGAGCCTGGTGTGACGGTGGTTCAGCACTTGGCTGCTATCCAAAAGCTCTGGGTTTGAACCCACCAGTGGGTCCCCAGGAGAAACGTACCACACGGTGGTCTGCTTTTGTACAGATTAACATCCACTGCTATCGAGTCCGTTTCTACTCACAGTGACCCTGTAGGCAGAGCAGAACTGTTCTGTACAAGTTCTGACTCTCTAGAGGAATGAATTGCCACATATTTCTCCCTTGGAGTCCCTGATGGGCTTAGCACAACCTTGTGGTTGCCAGGCCAGTGTTTAACTGATTGCACGCGCAGGACCTTTTCTGTCAAGATTAGAGCTTTGGGAACATTCTGCGTTGCTCCACTGTGTCCTAAGGGGTCGCTATGAGTCAGAATCAACTCTGTAGCAATAGATTGGGTTTGACTTGTCCCCCAAAGAATCTAATGTTGCTTGCCAAATCGCGTGATATACATTCAGATCACATGAATAAAAACATAAGCAGAAGGAAAATCAAAGGGTATAAAAATGGAACTAGGAATCATAAATGCATATCACAGAGACCCAGAAAATCAGACTCTGAGCTTTCCCTGCAAGTTCACTGAAAAAATGCAACACGCAGTATCCATTGCATAGAGAGAGCAATTTATCAGGACAAGAATGATGATTATCATCCTAAAATTAGACAGAATGTGTGCAGTAATGTTGCCTTATATTTTACTTCTATATGATCTGATGATCACAGCAGAGAACAACTTATTAAAAGCAATTCTACAAAGACAAAAAGAGCCTCCTGAGGATTTGCTTTTTATTACTAACTTATTTACCAAGACCTGATGAATAGTGGAGAATTACAATGCATACAGCATGCAGTTACTGGAACTATGCCTTGGTAGAATATTTATACTTATTTTTGTTGCCAACTTTAAAATATTTTTTCATCCAATGCATGTCTAAATAACTAGTTCATAAATAATTGTAGTAGAAAAGTACCCAGATCATTAAGAATATTTATTCAAGGAAAAAAGCATCAAAAATTCTGACATTTTACAGGCTTTTTTGTTTGCACTGCATAAAGAAAATTATGATCCAAACTCAGAAATATTTCACTTCTTCCTTTCTATTTGCAGTAAGTCTGAAGTTCAGCACTGCATTTTAAAACTCTTATCATTATTTGATTATTTATGACAAAGATACAGAAAAGCTACATTGCTTAACAAAGTTATGATGACTAGGCAAATAGCAATTTCTTTTTAATGGAAAATGTGAGTTTTTCATTTTTGTCATTTGACATTTAACTTTTTATCTTATTTAAATAAATTTTGTGAGTTTGTCTCACTGTGGTGATTTGTGCATTGGAAAGAAGAACAAAAATAGGAAACAGGGAGAAATCAGAATAAGTGATGATATGTTGTTGGGGATTTCAGTGGATCAGTTGAAGCAAAATATGTATGGATTGTTGACCGCAAAACTGATATTACACCTTTGCCTAATTCATAATAAGAAGTTAAAAATATGTTTTAAATTTTTTAGAAGTTAAAAATAAAGGAAAAAGGAGAAAAAACAGATTTAACGCATCAAACATTAGTGACTAAAGCGAAGACAAATTGTGGATGTCATTGTGGATACTATAGATGTAGAAAGTAAAAAGTAATTAAAAAGACAGGAAAGAAAATAAGCATCAAAGTCAATGTCAGAAGCTTTTGAACCTTGCTCTTCCATATAGACTAGCTAGAGGAAATAGAAAGAATGATGATATGAAAGAGCGGAACAGAAGATTTCAAGGAGCAGATCAAAAAAGTTTTTTTAAAAAAGGATTATGATGAATGTGCAAATGTGTGGTGGAGTTAGAGAACCAAAGGGGAAGACTATGCTTAGCATTTTTAACCTGAAAAAGAAACTGAAGAACAAAATCAGGCATTATTTGAAATACTGAAAGAGTCTCTGGACAAAAGAATGATGTAAGAAGTATTCAAAGAACAAGAAGAGATTCAGAGACACTGAACCAAAAGAGTTGATTTGTTATTAACAATTTGGGGACATAGACTATAATAAAGAACAGATGAAATGGAAGGAAGGAGTACAATCTGCACTAAAGGTAAAGTGAAAAAACAAAGCTTTAGGAATTGACTGAATATCAACTGAAAGATTTCAATAAATGAATGCAGTGCCAGAAGTACTAAGTAGTATATGTCAAGAAATTTGGAAAACAGCAACCTAGGCAAGCCCCTGCAAGAGACTCATGTTTGTGACCATGCCAGGGAAACGTGACCCAATAGATGTGGAGATTATTGAGCAATATCACTAATATCACATGCAAGTAAAATTTTACAGTATTTCAAAATCCATTGCAGAAGTACATCAGACTGCAAAAAATTCAAATTGGATTCAGAAGAGGACTTGGTACGAAAGACAGATGGTGCGATAGACAGATGGATCTGATGGAGAGCAGGAAAATGCTTCTTAATGTTTTATTGACTACTCAAAATCATTTGACTGCATTGATCAAACAAAATGGATAGCATTTCAAGGAATGGAAATTCTAGAACACTTCTTTGTACTAAGGTACAACCTGTATGTGAAACATGAGGCAGTAATTCAAACAAAAAAAGGAATATTGCATGAATTAAAAGCAAGAAAAGTATGCATCAGGGTACACCCCTCAACAATACTTATTGAATCTATTTGCTGTGTTAGAGCATAAATTTTGAGCACCCCATTTGCAGAAGGCTGGGGAAGACATTGAAAACCCCAAATCAGTTTGGAGAGTCTTCACATAGATTAAACCTCCACTGAATTCCTCTTAATCATTAATTAAAGATGTAGATAAACTTGCCCTCAAAGAAAGTACATTAGAAAGAGGATCACCTTCACCTCTCTCCAGCCAACTCAAGGAAAGGCATTCTTTCTTCAAGGTTTGCTTGATTTGTCTCTGATGGAGAACTCCAAAATGAGAGTCAGGGAGATCACATAGTCATGAGTCACACCCTATCAATCCTGTCCTGGCTGCTTTGTTTGGAAGATCATGAGCCACTCTTGGAAGTTCTTCTATGCCAATCATGGTCCTATTTCCACTCCTGTCGTCCCACCTGTAACAGTGATGTGCTGATCTGGCACCAATCATGACTTTGTGACAGTTTCCTTTGTTCCATATCTTATTTCATTAATGACCTATGAGTCCTCAGACACTATTATGATGTCATGCAATCATGCAAACAGCTTTCCTCACCTGGGTGATGTATCTGCATCTTTGCATTGTCTTGGTCTCTTTCAAGACTTAAAAATGTTCTCCTTATGTTTTATATTATAGTCACTTCTGGACCCGGGACCAATGCTTTGTAAATAATCTGAGAAACTGGACTTTATGATAAAATAACATAACATCAGAATGGGAAGAAGCTTCATTAGCAGCCTGTAAAATACAGGTGATGCAACCTTGTTTGCTGAAAGCAAACAGGACTTAAAGCACTTGCTGATGAACAGCAAAAACTTCAGCCTTCACGATGGAAAGCCCAAACCCTCGCAATTGGACCAATAAGCAACATCACACTACATGAAGAAACACTGAAGTTGATAAGGATTTCATTGTTCTTGGATTCACAATCAGTGCTCTTGGAAATCAAAGGATGCATTGCATAGATGTACTACAAGTCTGTATGAACAAGACCCCTTTAAAGTGATGGAGAGCAAAGATGTCACTTTGAGAATTAATGTGCACCTGACCCAAGTCAGAGTCATCTCATATATGCACAGGAAAGCTGCACAATGAACTTGAACAATAGGAGAACTGATACATTTGAATGATGATATTGGGAAATAATATCCAAATGATCATAAACTGCCAAAAATAAACAAGCACCTTTTTTCTTGGTAGAAGCACAACCAGAATGCCCCTTACAAGCCAAGATGTTGAGACTGTCTCGTGTACTTTGAATATGTTACCTGGAGGGGCCTATTCCTGGAACAGTACATCTTGCTCAGTAAAAACGAGGAAAAATAGCAAGGTCCTAGATGAAAGTGATTGGCAGAGTGGCTACCAGAAGGGGCTCAAACAACCACCATTGGAAGGATGATGGAGGACGTGTGATGGTTAGTCGTGTGGTACACAGGGTCGTGATGAGTCAGACTGACTCAACAGCACCTAAGAGCCCATTGAGAAAATGGGCAAAGAGACACAATTACAGTATAATTTAGTGAGTGCAATCTGTCACAGCAATACACAGGAGAAGCTCTGACTCAGACACCAGGGAAGTATGTGCCTAGGTTTTTCCTTTATTCCTCTACTAGCTACTCAAAGAAGGTTCCCAAACCAAAGAGCTGCTATTGGCAAGGCTAGAATACCCCTGTCCTGAACGCCTTCCTATAGAAATGATGGAAGGCTGCAAGACTGTTGGCTCTTTGTGAATCTCTAAGGCAAACAACTATTTGTCATGTGACTGTTGATTGTTTTTCTATACTCAGTTTCAAAATTGTTATGCTAAGGGACTCTCCTCACCAGAGGCAGAACTGTGAGGGAACAGAGAAAGAGAAAAGGGAAACCTTTTAGTGTCCGAGCTGTAAATGCCCTGATGAGTGGATTCTTGAGAGCTTTGTCCATGACTATCGTCCTCTTGAGCATGCTCACTGTTCAAACACATTAGTGTTGACCTGGTACTTGGTCTCAGATGGATAAATGGATGTTTGTATCAGGAGTGCATGAAAGAAGCAGTCTGAAAATGTGGACCTTTCGGTGAATGGGGACATCTTTCCCAGAAGAGAGAATAGCATGGGTAAAAATCTGAAGGCAAGGGACAGTAAGCTAGGTTCCAAGAATTGAAAATAGACCAAGAATTACAAATAAGGGGCTTAATAAGATATGAGAACAAGCTATGGGATGTGGAGTTTCATTGCTAGCCGACTCAGTGTACCGGCACCATGAGCCTGTTGAATGAAGAATTTCCTTTTCCATGGACTGGGTTGGAATTCTCTATCATGTAATCGCTATCATTTTGAGTCTTAGAAAATATAATGATTTAAAACACAGCATTCTTGGAGTTTTCCTGCCAAACTTTGTAACGTTCTGATAGTTGTCCTAGTTGGGAATGATTCATAAAATATTCCATAATTTTTAAAGTACTATTAATCAGTCTGGAAATTAACATTTTTGTTCTTGAGCTTACAGCAATAGCTTTTGTGAACTTCCTTTCAACTGGAAATGCTCAATTTTAATAAATGTCTCTAATAAGAAGTAAAAGGACAGGAATAAAAGCAGAAAGAATAGAACACCAAAGAGAGACTTCTAAAGGGCATCCATTATTCAGTTTCTTGTAATTGCCCTCAGAATTCACCATTTCTCTTAAAAGAAGGAAATCTCAATTATACATAATTTATAAGTAACAACTATGCTTCTGGAGTTTTTCAAGGTGAGTCAGAGAAATGGGAAAACAAGTGTATAGGAAGTCATGCATCTTCATCCCATAAATACATAAGATAACATTAATTCTAGAGTATACAAAATGGATTAATACTTCCCAACGTTCTTAGGCCTCTATTATGCTGTTCTGATGTACTTGAGCAAAGGTCCCCCAAAGAGGAATTTTTCAAATGATAACATATTCATGCTAACTTCTGAGTTTATTTTATAACTATCAAAGTTCTGAAGTTCTAGATCTCTTAATTGCTAGGACATTACTTCTGCCAGCTTTGGATTTATGTGATACATACATAAAAATATTTCCTTTATCTGATTCATCATTGCTAAAGATATTTTCCTAGTCTGTGGGTTCTCTTATTACCCTCTTGGTGAATTGTTTTATGTACAAAGGTGTTTTATCTCCAGTATATCCCACCTGTCTATTTGTGTCTCCTCTGTGTTTGTGTCCTTCCCTATTTCTGATAGCCTTTGTAATCCCTGTGCCAAACTTCTCAGGTTGGTCCCAATTCCCTCATTGATGGCCCTAATGGTTTGGGGTTTTACTTCAAGGTCTGTGATCCACCTTGAGTTTATTCTAGTGCACAGAGTGAGGTAAGGGTCTTGCTTCATTTTCCTACAGGTAGATATCCATTTTTTCCAGCACCACATGTTGAAAAGGGTATCTGCTTCCCATTTGATATTTTTGGGGCCCTTATCAAAGATCAGTTGTCGGTAGGTGTAGGTTGATGTTTTTATTTTTGGGTTTTCAGCTCTTTTCCATTGATCTGAGTATCTATCATTATGCCAATACTATGCTGTTTTGACACTGTGGCTGTATAGCATGTGTTAAAGTCAGGAAAAGCAAGCCCTCCCATGGTGTCCTTATTCTTGAGGAGTTCTGTGGCATTCTGGGCTTCTTCCCACTCCATATGAAGTTGGTAATCATTTTTTTCATTTCTTTGAAGAAAGATGAGGGTATTATATTTGAATTGCATTGAACTTAAATAGTGCCTTAGGTAGGACTGTCATCTTTACTATATTGATCCATGAGCACAGGATATACTTCCATTTGCTGAAGTCACTCTTGATTTCCCATAAAAGTGTTCTGCAATTTTCATCATATAGATCTTATGGTCTTTTAGTAAGGTATACCCCTAGATATTTCAATTTGTGAGTGGATATTGTGAAGGGTACCTCTTTTTTTATCTCCTCTTCTGTGGTCTTATCTGATAGACTTCTGATTGCTCATCTTGTGTCCTGCCATTTTGCCATACTCCTCTATCATTATAAATGAGGATGAGTACAGATTAGGGACCCAAAGCCCATCAATAGGTGAAGTGACATCCCCTTACAGAGGGGTTACAAGGAGGAGATGAGCCAGTCAAGGTACAGTGTAGCAACAATGAAATATGCAACTTTCCTCTAGTTCTCAAATGCTTCCTCCCACCCACTATCTGATCCCTATTCTATCAGGCAAATCCAGCTAGGCCAGGGAATGTATGCTGAAGTCGGGAACATGGAGAATTTAGGATAAATGATCCCACAGGACCAGTGTGGGAGTGGGGATACTGGGAGGGTGGAGGGATGGTGGAATAGAAAGGGGATACCAATTTGAGGGATCTACATATAAACTCCTACATATAAACTACAGACAACAGGGAAGGGAGTAAAGGGTCACATCAGACAGTGTACAATATGAAAAAGTAATAACAATTTGTAAATTATTAAGGATTCATGAGGAAGGGAGAGTGGGGAGGGAAGGGAAATATGGGGAGCTGGTACTGAAGGCCTAAATGGAGGGAGGATGTTTTGAGAGTGATGATGGCAACAAGTGTGTAAATGTGGCCTGCATACAATTCATGTATGTTTGGATCATGATAGGTGTTGTATAAGCCTCCAATAATGTGATTTATTTTAAAAAGGCTGGGGAAAGAGGAACTTATACCAGGGACTCAAGTAGAAAATATTTGGAAATGAATATGGTAACATGTATACAAATATGCTTGATACAAATGATGTATTGAATGTTATAAAAAAATTCATTGGGAAAAAAAGAAAAAAAAATTCCTGACCATTTTTTAAGAAGTAATTTAAATTTTAGGATTTTGATTAGGCTTACAAGAATACAGAACATCAGAATCAAAATATATTTGAATGCAACCTATCTGCACAACACTTTTCTTCAACAAATTATTGCCTAACTTAGCATGGCTGGCACAGTCACACCTGTGGTCTGTGCAGATAAATGTAATCCAACAACAGAGGAAATTTTAGCAGGTTTGCCTCTTCTGATAGCAGGTGGAGTTTTATTACCTTTCTTTTTGGTCTTTGCTCTTTTCTACATAAAAAAGACATTTAAGATTTTAAAGAAACTACAAGAAGTCTGGGTAATACTATGGGGACATTAGAAATTTCAGGGGTGAATTCTCTAATCATTTAATTCCATTTTTCCATGAAACTTTTTAAATATCCACTTATATTTGACTAATTGCCTATCACATAATAGCTTGATGTTACTTTTGAAATTGAACTACATACACTTTCATGAAATGCATTGGATTCATTATCTTCTTTTTCATGATTAAAAACTAAGAATCAGAAACTTCCCCCGTGACATGGTAAATAATGTTAGCTAGGCTTTGACTTCCAAGCTCTCTAACCCTAAACCCTGTGTCCTTTCCTATGAACTCATAGTCAATTGACACAACTTTATTCAAGCATTTAATTAGTGGTTGTGACAAATTTATCCCTGGTGCTAAATTAAAGTGATAAAGAGAAAAAAAATGCCACTTTGAGCCTTAAGGTGCCCCTGACACAAGCTAAGGTATCAAGGTACAGCTAGGCTGACATCAGAGGAATCCTGGTGGTTTGGTGACCACATGTTGGGTTGTTAATTACAGGGTCAACAATTTGGAACCACCCACTGCTCTTCAAGAGAAAGATACTGTTCTCTACTCCATCATTGCCGTCTCAGAAACCCACAGGGGAAATGCTACTTCTATAAGGTCTATCTAATGGGTCACTAAGAGTTAGCATCTATTCCATGGCAATGAGGATGTGTGTGTGTGTGTGTGAGCGCGTACTTTAAGGTCAACAGAGTAGGGTCAGGGGAAAGAGACTGAAAATAGAATGAATTTCTAATACTATGGACACATTTTCTCGATCACTCAAATGTCCCAGGAAAAGGAAAGCGGAAAACAAATAAGATGCATGGCCTTATCAGGTGAAAAGGAGATGGTGAAAGGGCATGGGGTGGAGAAAGGTAGGGTGTTTACACTATCCCCCTCATAACTGAACTGACCCTAGCTTTCTGGGGGCTTTGACACCTCAAATCTCTTCTCAATCACAAATATCTCAACTTTATAGGTGAGAAAAACTACAAAAAACCGTCCAACAGCAGGCGCTGCACTGGACAGCAGGCAGTGGCCATAGATCTGCCGCCGCTGTTCTTGTTAGGTGCCAGCAAAAATGGTGCAGATCTTTGCGAGATGCCTTTCTGTGTCACGCAGAGTCACTTGAGTCAAAACCATCTAGTAACTGACAACAATAGTGCCCCCCCCCCGCACCGGGGTCACTCTTTCCTTTGAAATATTGTGAAAGGAATGCTTCACTGTCCTGCGGCGAAGAGTCCATAATAGTCTCTCCCTGTTAAAAAGACCATGTAAAAGGAAAGAGAAAATAAATGTGTGTTTTGAAGTCTAAGATTCCAGAATCTTAACAGCTGTCCACTATAGTTCAGTTTAAATATCTTTCGGTAGAAAAAGAAAAGGAAGAGAAACCAATCCACGTTGCTGACACAATCATAAAGACAGAGAACATCCTCTAGTTTCCAACTTGAATATAAAGCATTTAAACATGGGAATAATACTATAAAATAACCACAATCTTCTTTCCTATATTCAAATTATGCAAAATCTACCTCACCAAGGTTCCATTTTAAAAAAGTGATTACACACAAAATGAACAACAGATTCCTTCAGGAAAACCTTCTTCTGATCTCATTTTTTCTTAAAAAATCTCATTTGGTTATTTTAACAGTGCATGCACTAAGGGGGTTTAGAAACTGCTACTGAACTGAAGACTCCTCGCAGTAAAATAAGAGGAAAAGATATCTGAAGGATACTTGTTTTAATAACATTCCAGTCAACATTTCATTAATGCTAATACTTCAATTTATTCATTAATTAATAAAAATAGAGGTTTTGGCCCATGCATATATATTCATATGGCAATACACTGATGTTTTGAATAGACTTCTGATCTTTACTCATGCCCTCCTTCAATGCAAGAACACTTTGCTCTAATAAGCTGGTATTCTGGGACACTAACTCTCCTGTGATACTAACTCTCTCAGTGCAATCACTGTAGACAGAATGGGTGTATAAGCAAATATGGTGAAGAAAGTGGATGGTGCCCAACTATCAAAAGATATTGCATCTGGAGTCTTAATGGCCTGAACAAGTAGTCGTTTTCAAAGAGTCAACAAGCACACATGGAAGAAGCACACCAGATCATGAAGTGTCATTAAAACTGAATAACAGGCATCGGAAGACCCCAAACAAACAAAAAACATATATTGTTGAGAATGAGGGGGATCGGAGCAGAAAGCCTAAGTCCATCTGTAGCCAATAGGGCATCCCCTCACAGATGCATCACAGGTGAGGGATGAGTCAATCAGGGTGCAGTACACAATATGCTTCTGGTTCCTTTGGGTTTCCTCACTGTGTTATTCTGAGTACACTAGAGGAACAAAATTCAAAACCATGCAGAACACAGCCCAATGCACAGGCACTACACCACCAGGGCTCAATTCATAATCATTAATGAACTAATAATTCAAAATATATAACTAACATGTAAAATCTATCTTACTGTAAAACTTTAAATTCATAGCTAAAGTCATTTGTGTTAGTCTGGATAGACTAGAGAAACAAAATTCATAAACATGCATATGTATATAAAGGAGAGGTGTATATACAAGAGCAATTGAACATTGAAAAAAAAATCCCAACCCAGTATAGTCCAAGGTCATAAGCCCTATATTAACCCAGATATACAATATCATTCTCTAAGTCTTCTTCAAACTCACAAAACAAATGCAATGATGCCAAATGTAGAACGACCACAAGCCAGTGGGTAGGAAGTCTTTGAATCCAGTGGTGTGGTAAGCATCTCATCACTGGCAGGAGTCTCCATGTGCCTTCTCCATGTTTCTGGCCCCATCAGGGTAGGTTTATGTGGTTTCTCCTCAGGAATGCCTCACAGGGAGTCAGCCTTGTCAGTCGAGTGTCTCCAAGAGAGTGAGAGTATCTTCTGCTTCCAAGAAGGAAATACCAGATTTCCCAGAATTTTCAGAGAAGAAGGCCAGGCCTACACAGAGGTCTCATTGGCTATCTTCAGATTGACAGGCTAGACTCCACCCCTCCACCCCTCACTATCATGACGCTAATGCTGCCTTTCACTTCAGGCTAGATCATAGCATGTGGACAGGTACAGATAATACATAAGAGCACACAATATATGGAATATAGAAACAGGAATGGGAGTAGTTATACCAGGAGGACAGGGGGAAGGTGAGGAAAGGGAAACCAATCACAATGATCAACATATAACTACACACACACGCACACACACACACAGAACAAACAATAGAAAATGCGGGGGGAAGGGAGACAGTGATTCGTGTGAGATATTAAAATAATGATAATTTATAATTCATCAAGGGGAAGAAGGAGCTGAAACCCAAGACTCAATAGAAAATAAATCTCTAGAAACTAATGATGGCAACATATGTACAAATGTGCTTGATACAATTGATGTATGGTTTGTTATAAGAACCTCAAGAATCTTCAATAACATGTTTAAAAATTAAAATTAAAAATAAACAAGCTACCAGGGTCCTAAGTGAAAGGAAAATGCTTTGAGAATGATTATGGCAACAAATGTGCAAATTTGGACTGCATATAATTCATGTACATATTGATCATGGTAAGAGTTGGATAAGCCCCCAATTAAATGACTTTTAAAAATAAAATAAGCAAACAAAAAATCTCATTAAACAACACATACTGTAAGGGGGCTTAGAGACTGATACTGAGCTGAAGACTGTTCACAGTAAAAGAATAAGAGGAAATAACACCTGAAAGATTACCATTTTAATAACGTGACAGTCAACATTTCCTCCCAAACATAACCTAACCTTCTCATGAACTCTACCATCTAATATGCTTCAAAGTTACTTTACTTGCTACACAGTTAGAAATCTTTTGAATTGAGAACTATAAGTAAAGGAACCCCATTCCTGACACATCCTAAACCATGTGCGACACAGAAATTAAGATCTGGAACCATTTTGGTTGGGTTTTTGTTAAAATTTGCCCATTGACTAACTGAGTGGCCTTGGCAAGTTACTATACCTCACTTGCCCAACATGTAAGATGGATATCATTAAGAGTATTTCTCTAACAGAATGATAATAAGAATTAACATGAAGCAGGTATCAGATTAATTTCTGAGCATCCCATGAGCAGAAGGCAGTGCAGACTTTGAGTCCATTTGCAGAGGCCCCTTGTGGATTAATCTCCAGTGACTCCCTTTGACTATGAACTAGAGCTACATGTAATTGTGCCTTGAGCAGAGTGCACACAGTGCACTGCCTTCATCCCTCTCCAGCCGGAACTGGGAGGAGCAGTTTCCTTTAGACAGTGGTGGGGAACGTCCAGACTACTGACTTTGCCATGGTTATGCAATTGTGTTAGTCCAGGTAGACCAGAGAAACACATTCATAAGCACACATATGAATGAAGGTTAAGATTTCTACAAGAGAAATGGAACATTGAGAAAGCAACCCAACCCAGTCCAGTCCAAGGTTATAAGTCTGACAGTATCCCATATGTCTGATACCAGTCTATAAAGTCTTCTTCTGACTCGCAAAGCACATGCAATGGCACCAAGACAATCAGAGGGCAGTGGATGCAAAGTCTTGTGTATTCAGTAGCAGTCGAACCATCCCAGTGCTGGCAGGGGTCTCCCAATGGCTCCTCATTTCCAGGGTTCAGGGTCCACCAACAGTATCCAGTGGCAGTAGAAGCATTCCAGCACTGACAGGGTATACTCTGTAGCTTTTCCAGCTTTAGAGGTTTAGTCTCATCACTGTAAGCCCATGTGGCTTCTCCTCTGGCTCCTCCAGTTCCTAGGACTCAGGGTCTATCAGCATGCTGGCAACATGTCTTATCCATGGAGCATCTCCAAGGAACTGAGTCTACAGTCTCTTACCTCTATGGGGAAAATATCATGAGATTTCTTAGAATTCTCAGGAGAAAATCATGCCCACACAGAGGTCTCACTGACTATCTCCAGATTGACAGGCTAGACTCCACCCCTACAATCCCAGTCATGAAACGGACACCAAAGTTATGCACATGAAGTCAGTTCCTACCCAGAGAGACCCTCTTCCCAACAGAGTGAAACAGCACCCTCCTCACCACTGTTCCTAGCCTTGAACCCTGGGTCCTGTCACTGTGCCGATCCGTCTCTTCATGGACTTTCCTCTTCTTCATTGCCCTTCTATTTTGTCAAGCATGATGTCCCTCTCCAAAGACTGCTCTTTCCTTCCAAAGGAAGTGAGACAAACTCAAGATTTTTGCCTCTAAGGAGCACTCTGGCTTAATTGGTTGTGTTCTTGATGGACTGACAGTCAGGGACTCATGCGTCATCCCTGGCTGCCTTGGTCAGAAGGTTCCTGGACTAATCTTGTAAATTCTTCTATATAACATCATGTACACATTCCAATAGTGGTCCTGGTCTACCTCTGGAGTCTCACTTGTAAGTTTGATATATTGAAATGCAAACAGTCATAAATTTGTGAGTTCCATACTTTATTTAACTAGATCCCTGACTGTAAATCCTCAGATGCCAGTTTTTGCCTCCTGCTAACAGTCTCCCTCGTCCAGAACCTGTGTCGTTGTCCCAATTAAAGAACTTAATATTCTCATTTAACGATATTTGAGATTGGGGTCTCTTTCGTACTCTGAAAGAGACCCCAATCTCAAATATTCCAGACACTGTTATAAACATTTGTTTATAGGTCTTGGAATACTACATATTTTCCATTAATGTCAGCTATTTTGATATTTGAAAATGGTATGATTCATTCGCTAATCTCATATTGGTACAATTATAAAAATCCCATCCGTGCTTGCAATTTACTTGTGGAAAGCAGTTTTTTCCTGTTTCAAACTTCATGAGACTCTCATTAAATACTCCAGGGAACTACCACATCTGTCTTTGAACAATATTTCAAACCTCACTAGTCATTAAGTTCCCTTCTATGTAAAATTTTCCCTGCTCCCAGACTTATGATTATGTGTTTTTAATGAGTTGGAAGAAAGGCATTTACACTTTTCGGTCTATATTTCCTCCACCTTTTAATGTGAATAGTAAATATCCTCACTTATTAATTCATTCTTTGTCACAACCCACTTAATGGCATGTTGATCATTTTATGGCTGTTATCTTTTTCACTTTATAAATCTGTCCATGAAAGCCCAGCTCCCTATCTCTTTTGGGTTTTTTTCATTTTGTTTACCTAAATCACCAGACTTGCAGAGGGTGGCCGACTTGTCTCAGGAAGTTTTAAGTTATGCATGAAAATCCAAAAGACATTGTCATTGAGTCTATTCCAATTTATGGGGCAGAGTCCAACTGCCTCATTTGCATTTCCAAGGATGTGATCTTAACCCAAATAAACGGCACCTCTTTCCCACAGAACAACCAGTAAATCTGAATCACAACTGGTCACAATAAGTATAAAGCGAATTCTTATTTGTGAATTATTAACAACCAATTTAGATGAGGAACTTGAGGAAGAATATTTTCTTTTTAAATAAAGTTACTCAGAAAGCTCTCATTCGTCAATAGAAATCCTCGACGGCAGGGAAAAACTGCCCCTTTGGGTTTCTGTGACTATAAATCTTGGAGGGGGTAGAAGAATTATCCTTCTCCCATGGAGCAGCTCATGGGTTTGAACTGCTGACCTTTCAGTTAAGAACTCATGCATAATCCACTTTGCCACCAGCGCTCCCTAAAGAGCTTCATAGTATTATTGAATTCCTATTAGTTCATTACTGAAATCATGTTGATCTACATTTGATTGGCTATTCAATTAAATTAAATGCTCTATTGGTTAAAATTAAGTCTATCTGCAAATAACATTAAACCAAAAAATAAAATGAATTAGAGATAGAGGAAGGGCCGAAGGACCAAGAAAGGGAGGGAGGGAGGGAGGAAGAGAGGAGGAGAGAAGGAAAGACCTTAACTAAACACAAATGTATTTTTCTCATATTAAAAAATGTGTGGAAGCAGGCAACTCAGAAATGACATAATTTGTCCATGAACATGAAAAATAGACTCCCTCTACCTTTTAAAACCTTTTAAACATTTTCAAATTTATTTCCTGGTGCATGGTGACTGCTAGATCTCTAACCATCTTAACTGTTTTCCAAGAAGAGATAAAATACAAAGACTTTATCCATTTCGGCTGCTAATTTCCTTTAAGTCTTTTTGGAAGTCCCAAAGACTTACATGGAAGGATAAGGAAGAGGAAAAAAACTTCACTGCCATCCAACCAATGCAAATTCAGAGCGACCCTTATGGTTTTCCAAGGCGCTCATTGTTTGCAGGAGTTGAAAGGCCAGCCTTTCTCCCATGGAGCTACTGGTGGTTTCTCCAACTGCCCACTATGGAGCTCTTCATCTTGCACATAACCACTTCCCTCTCAGGCTCCTTCAGCATAAATTGACAGCCTGTGGTTCTGCGCTTTTTTCAGGGGAGAAAGACTAGTGAGAAGCAACTAACTGTGTCTGCCCCAATGTCTGGGAGGAAGCAGCCCTTCCCTAAATTACATACACCAATATCAAAGTCTGCATTCTTCCTCAGGCATGACAATAGGATCAGATACAGTGATGGCTGCAAACCCATAGCTTTTGAGAATGGCAGGCACCTTCCTTTGATGTGATTCTGTACTTTGGATGAGAGCAATACCATAAGGAAATTCAAACTTGAACTGAAGCAGTGAAGACATGACACACACCCCAATTTTGTAGTCAAAGGCGTGAAATGGTAACTCACATAAAAGTGGAACAGACAACTTGGAGGGCTCAGGGGGGCCATGGATGCCAGTGAGCTGGAAGCGATAATTACAGGACTGACTCAGAGAGGAATGGGGATGGGCATGCACTGGAGAGCCTGGTGTTGGTTTAATAGATAGCATCTCTCCAGTTGAAAGAAGAAAAATCCCTGAAGAAGAACAATTTGATGAGACAGTGCCAACTCTTGATGATTTCTTAGAACATGGACGAAGCTACGGAGAATTTAACTAGACTCTACCTGTATTTTTACAGTTGATGCTGATGAATGGTGATCCCATGTGCATCAAAGTTGGACTAGGGTGCATAGGGTTCTCAATGATTAATAATTTTTGGAAATGTATTTCCAGGTTTTCCTTTCAAGGCACCTCTGGGTGAACGCAAACCTCCAACCCCCTTTTTTTTTAATAAAAGCAACTGGGCATGTTTACTGCATCACCCAGGGCCTCCAGGGACAGCATTAGCATCTATCAATGTTACACAACGTGAGTCTGAAAGAATCACCACTCTCCTTCAAGCAGAATCCACAGGCACGGAGGCTCTTCTGACTCAGAATTGACAGGACGTTCAACGTTGCAAACCTTTACCAGAGTAGATGGTCTCCTATTCCTGTCTGAGGACTACGAGTGGGTTGAACAGCCATCTCATGCTTGCCTCACAGCTCTAAGCGTTCAACCACCCAATTATGGGATCATCCAAACAATTCCTTGCCTTCATTAAGGAAATGCTATGTGGGCTGAAGCATAAGCTTAAATCGATGTAAGTTGGCATGAAGTTCAACTCTAGTGTTAGAAAGGAGGAAAAAAGAAGAAAGAGAGGACAAGCAGAGAGTGTTGGTGTACCTTGCCCTGTGTGACAGAGCAGGGCTTCCTAGGCTGTACTCTTCATGAAGAGAAGCCCTGGTGGGATAGGGAGTACATCTGGGTTGCTAACCACAAGGTCAGAAATTTGAAACCACCAGTTGTACCTCAGGAAAAAGAAACGGTTTTCTATTCCCTCTAAATGGCAGCATCTCAGAAACCCATTGGTGTCGTTCTACCCTGTCCTACAGAGGTGCTAGAAGGTAGCATCTCCTCCACGGTAGTCAGGTTTTCTTGTTTATTGTTAATCATCATAGAAGCATATCTCCATGACCTTCTCCTGTGGAGCAGCAGGGTGAATTCAAACCAACAATCTTTTGGTAAGCCCCTGAACATTTAATCCTGCCCCATCAGGGACCCTTACAAATAAGTATGAATATGAAACTGATCGCTCATTTTTGGTGGGTTTTTTTTTAACCTCATAAATTTTTTTCTCAGACACTCAGTTCAACCTGACCAAGCAAATCTCTCTTCACAAGAGAAGACAAGTGTAGCACCTTAATCATGGGTGTCTGACATCTTCTTTTTTGAATCACAAATTTTCATTGCCAAGAAGGAACAGAAGCAAGATGTTGCTAAACGGACACTCTGACTTTGAAGGCAAACTTAGAAGGAACTGAAGAATGGAAGGGTGGTCTCCAGCTCCTCCTTTAGTGTCTCTCTGGGACCTTGCCTTCTTCATTCTGTGCTCCGATTAGTTCCATTGTCTTCCTTCAGTGATTCAATGTACACGAAGTTGTGTCAGCCAGGCGCGTCAGACTCACTTGTCAGAATAACAACACAAAAGAAAAACAGAAAAACTGAATACATAACGCAATGAATGGTTTTATAGATCCTTAAAACATTTAGCCAGATCCTTGATTGGATTTATTACATTTTTCATTCCCCATTAAGAACAGAGTGGTTATCCACAAGCCCCCTGTAGAAACAGCTTTCATCTGTACCAGCCATGCACCCACATCGCATACTGATCCCTGGGCTCCCTCCCTCACTCACTCACAACCATGAGCACAGACCCACTGAGCAGTTTCCAGTCCTGAGTGGGTCTCTCAACAGTACTGTCAATGCCCTCCATAATTGTTTATTGGCATTGGGGGTTTGGAGTGAGTCTGTCAATTCAGACTGGTGAGTGCCTTGGGAACGGGAGTTTAGGCTAAAAGTTTCTTTCTTAGTTTCCACATAGAACCATGTTTGAAGAAGCCCTATGGGCCCTTCACTGTCTGTGTGGTTGCTTTACCACCCCTGGCCTGGGATGGAATGTTCTGGCATCTGTCTATTCTCGGTCTTTATTGTCTCTTTCGTTCTCCTTTAGAAGAACACCTCTGCTTTTATGTAATATGCCCTTGCACATGCAACATGGATAGTCCCTTCCTGGTTGATGAGCAGTGTACAAACAGTACCTGGAAGTAATTTATATCATGAGCTGGAATCAAACAGAGGAGATACCTTTATTAGGCACAAAAGAGTATTCTCTCAAATCTGAGATGAAAGACTTTTTCTTGGAGCATATATTTGCAGTGGATTTCAGCTATCATTTTCCTGTTATATATATTATTTTCTTTTTCTCTTTTTTCTATTTCAAAGTGTTAATCTAATACTTTGAGAAAGTTTCCTTTTAAAAAAAATTTCAGCTGCTTATTATGAACTCCCTGTAGACAGTTCAAAGGAAAATTCTCTAGGGCTCTTGTAAGTTCCAGGAGATGGGAAGAACATTCTTGTGTTGGTATAAAATTATATTTTGACACTAAGAAAACTAGGAGAGGCATTAGTAAGACATGACACAGCAGAACTGCCTGCCTGTTACATGGTATTTAAAAATTAAAACACTGCCTATACAGATGCGTTGTAGGTCATAGAGCAGGGTCCTCAAACTTTTTAAACTGAGGGCCAGATCACTGTCCCTCAGAATGGTGGAGGGCTGGACTATAGCTAACAAAACAAAACAAAAACTATGAGAAAATTCACTGTGGGCTTGGGATGAGGTGGCTGCTAAGCAGAACAGGCAGTGGTGGCAAAGACACCTGGCAGTGGTTGAGCCCCGGTGGCATAGTGGTTGAGGGCGGGACTGCGGCCCACTGACTTAGCGGTTCACATCCAGCAGCAGCAAGGCTGGGTAGCACCAGAGGGCAGTGGTGCCCCCCCCCCCCAAAAAAAAAAAAAAAAAAAAACACCTGGCAGCCAGATAAATGTCTTTGGCGGGCCACATATGGCCATGGGCCATGGTTTGAGGATGTCTATTAGACTAATCAACAAGCCACAGAAGAGAAAAACAGTGAATCCTATGGCCAAAGGCCTGGGGTGAAATAACTTGTTGTGTCCTCATTGCAATACTAAATGCAGTTTATTTTCTGTGAGGGCTGATGCGGTGCATTTCTTGGCTAGGCTATGATTCTCAGTTGGTGTCATTCTGTGATTTCATAGCACTTGAGTTCACTCTCTCCCAACTCCCTCTCATTGTCCTTCTTTGATTCTTCCTCCAAGACCCTCTCAAGGGTCCCTCTGTCCCACTGCTAGAAATCTTCCTGTTTGACCTGCACTTCTCAAAAAGCCAACAGAAGCTTTTCTTCTGTCACCTGCACATTTTAGCTTCTTTGGCCCCTGAAACCATGGTGCCCAGCCTGCCACCTGACACAGATTTGGGACTACGGGCCCTGAAGCGTGCATGAGCTATTTCCTTAAAACAAATATGTACATAGGCACACATTTACACCGTTTGCCTTCTCTATAGGATCCAGATGAAAGAGTATTGAGAAAAACTGCAGGAAAGAAATGTTTTCCACCTAGTATGTCTCTAAGTAGGTATTGGAGCTTCAGTCCCTTCCCATTCAGGATTGCAGGGCTTGGGGTTTGGTTCCCTGGATGATATAGCAGTCAAAATCTCTGCTCACTGACCTGGGGAGGGGGGGGGGGGTTGAGTCCGTCCAGGGGCATCTCAGAAGAAAAGCTTGCTGATCACTCTATGAAAAATAAAGAATTAAAAACTCTTTGCAGT
Source organism: Nesogale talazaci (assembly GCA_004026705.1). Lineage (NCBI taxonomy): Eukaryota > Metazoa > Chordata > Mammalia > Afrosoricida > Tenrecidae > Nesogale > Nesogale talazaci. The sequence continues at coordinate 167,056 of PVJH01001634.1, read as the reverse complement.
ATGTGCGATACTGAGACACACAGAGTCACCCTTAGAACTAGTTCAACAATTATTGGACCCATGGAGAAAAGATGCTGGGCAATATTTTCTCAAAAATTATGAGTTTCAAAGACAGTATGTCAAAACAGGCAAAGGTGACATATTATGAAAAGAAAGAAGGGAAGGAACATTTCAGGAGGCGGAGCAATGCTACTGCAGACAGGAGAGAGAAACCAGAGTCCCTGCTGACTCAAAGTGACCCTATCAGACAGGGCAGGAAGCCCCCCCCCCCCCGCCCCGTCATGAGTTACAGAGACTATTACTCTTTAAGGGAATAAAAAGCC